>NDXZ01092661.1:0-17015 GCA_003055125.1 Paykullia maculata | reverse complement strand
TGCCACAACGGAGTGGCGAAATATTGAAAATAAAAACTATTTTATATAAAAAGACCTCAAGCTTAAATAAATAGTTCGTGAAAATCATATTAAAAAGGTCAAAAAACTAGAATATTTTATTTTCCATCATACTTATAAAAAAAAATGTTTAAATTATTAAAAATTGTTTATTAATATGGGGGTTTGTCTAATGAGCAATTTTAGCAGAAACATGGGTGCATTTTGGAACGATCAGGGACAGTCATCCTTTTTTTTCGTTTTCCGCCCCAAAATTAATATTTTTAGCCTAGGGGGTTACTCTGTAATTCGATTCGAAAAAAAAACATTTTCGAATTAAAATGGGTAAGGTATACAAATTCGAACAAATTTCTAATCGAATTACAGTGTTTTCACATAAGAATAATTTTTAGCATATTAAGTCTTGATTCAACGCATTTCTACAGTTTTAAGAACGTTTAGCAATAATAATGGACCCAGCAAATTTAATTTATGCGTTTATGTTTAGATTATGGTGCTGTAGAGTATAAAAAAAAACAATTTGAATCTTTGTAAAATGGGACAAAATGCATTCAAATTAAGACTGAAGAGCCCAACGTATAATTTATCAACAGATTTTATAAAACAATGATTACTTAAACCAAATACAATATAAACATAGCATATTTATTTATGTAAATATTTATTTTGTAAATATGTATGTGTACATACATACATTAAAATTTATATTTTTTGCTTAAGACATACATAATCTCTTAAGTCATACATACATTGCAAACAAAAAATTAAAAATTATCGCATTTTATAATTTAAAGAAAAATTAAAATCGTTTTCTATTGATTTTTTTTTCTTTTGTATAAAATATTTTTATGAAAAGTGTATAAAAAATTTTATATTTAGTGTTTCACATCATGTTTATAATTTCCTAAATTATTCTTATTTTGTTGGTAACAAATTTTAACTGTAATCCATTTTTGCGGTCTCTGATGACACTTCTATTCTTTAAACACCACTATGAACAAAAAACCGTTAAGTTTATATTTTTTACTAGTTTAACGTAACAATTTCAGATGAAAATATTATCCGCATGATGTTAAAATAAATATAACCCTTTTCATTTTATTCATAATTGATTGCTATTGCATTACTACACGCTGGTAAAGATTCTCACTTGTACTATGTAGATGAGTTTAAAGTGCATCAATAAAAATATATATGTTTTTACATTTCTGGGTTTATTACATATATTTTGTGTGTTTAAAAATCTTTGTGTTTAATAATTGCTATGCATACATTATTTATACACATCTATTTTATAAAAAAAAAAAAATTGTATATTTATGTATGTATGTATGTATTTATCAGAAAATATGTTTAATGGTTATGTTTATTTTATATTAAATATTTATACTATATACGACATTTGTTTAGTTACTTAAAGATAATCTCCAAAAATTGTTTTTCAGTAAAATACTTATTCTTTACACGATTGCAAATGAGAATGATGTGAATGCGAATGATGATGGTTATGTGTATTGTTGGTGGTATGAGTGAAGCCTGCTGTTCCCGCTGATGTGGAATTATTTGATTTTACTACGGGATTACGTAAAACAAGTTCAGAATCTTCTGATATTATGGGCAAAAGATTCGTCCAATGATAGTTGATTAGATGACTAATACTTTCAAAAATGCGATCCTTTGTACGTACAACACCTTCAGGATCAATGAGTAGTAAATGTTTTGGTGTTCTTCCCTGGAGGCCAGTTAGAACATACTGGCCGTGTTTACCTTGAGACTCTCGTACCAAAAAATCACCATCATTATCAAGCATACTTTCAGCGACCGGCCGACTAATTGAGCCATGAAACCAAGACTCAGTCAGTAGCTGTGAACGTTGTACTTCGGCCGATAGTGAGAGGGGAGCTAAAATTTAAAAACAGATTTCTTATGAATTAAATTTAATTTTTAATTAATATCATTTACGTATATCAAAGACATCTGGAGGTTGCTGAAGTGACTGCTGTTGCTGTCCCATTCCCATATTATCCCTTATCGGATCAAATGCATTCAAATTAAGTTTATTCGATGATTGATCTGGTGGTGGACTATTCAAATCTATTAGATTACTGCTGAGACGATCTCTGGGTTTTTTCAAATTCAAATGGCCCACTTTATGCTGTTGTTGGTCGTGAAGTTGCAAATCGTTGTCGTTCATAAGGTCGGGAGGTAATTTGTTTGGTAAATCGTTGTAATATTCCTTATCATTTTCCTTTGTCAATGCATTTACATTATCTGCATTCTCTGAATGATGATGCCTGTAGATTAACAATTTAAAACGGCGTATTAGTTTTTACAGTATTTTTTTGTTTTGTTTCAATATACATATTTACCCTTTACGACTTATAGCATTATAGCGTAACATAAAAGCTTTGCCAATAGTTACAATAAGATCTTCACTCTGACCACCTATACATTCTAATACATAGCAAGCTCGCCATTCATCTTCATTCTTAGCAATATAAGCTAAAAAATCAAGTGTGTCCTGAAAAAAGAGATAAAGCATTTTCTATTTGTTAAAAAGTATGTATGAATGGATATATTTTTTTGATTTTGAAATTTATTAATTAGGCTTTATTTAGGTCCTTTTTTATATAAAAAAAATTTTATTTTTCTTTTCAATTTTTTTCAACGTGAAAATAAAATATAAAAAAGGTCAAAAACTAGAATTTATACATTTTTTGTTTAGAAAATTTTTTTATATTTCAAATTGGAAGAATTCCTAAATTCTTAATTCAAAAAAGTTTTCTATAACTTCTTTACAGACATTGCTTAGTTTTATATTTACGGGGGAGTTTCCGATAATATCTTAATAAAATAACAAAATAAATTATTATTAAACTTTTATATAAAAAATGTTTAAAAAATCTTTTTAGTAATTCTACATCTTGACAAAATATTTCACTAATCGCTAACAGTAAGAGCTAGAAGCTTGAATAGGTATGTGGTTTTGATTTCATGTGGTTATTGTTTACTATTTGTTATTAAAATGAAACTAAACACTTTTCTGTTTTATGTTTGATATTTTTGATAGACATCACCTAATAAAGTATGGCTTTTATACATACATACATATAAACAAAGATTTAACCATATCAAAGCATTTTAAAGGCAAAAAAAGTTTGCCGAACCCAGCAGGTATAAATACCTACATACAAACATACTTATGTACTTACATACATACATACATTTGTACATGTATTATATTTTTGCTCCAACCACTGAATATGTAGTTGTAACTGAAGTGACTTTTTTAAACTTACCGTATCACCTCCTGAGGCAAACGATATTCTTGGCATTTGATGAGATGCGATTATTTCGTTATTATCGACATTTATTAAATTTAAAGAACGACTCGAAACATTAATAATAACATTGGTGCCAGCATTCGCCATAAAGGGCCGATCGGATATATACTGAGTTATCTTTTTATCAATACGCCTTTTGCCGGAAGATTTGAGGCCAGCCGCTTCACAAACACGATTGATACATTCTCTGCAAACGCGAGACAAGCTCTTGTTATTGGTTAAAACATAAATTTTCTTATAAACCCACCTGGCCACTTGTGTTCTAGTGTGAAAATCCAAAGACTTCATAGACGTATTTACTTCGATACAGCCAGTATACTAAAAACAAATGAGTAAGAGAAAACAATTTTTAAAAAATGCTTGCAAATATTGAAGCCATATACAGATAGATGAGCGTGTATTAATTTTTAGGGGTTTTTTTAAACATACTCGCACATTAAATGCCACCCCTTTCTCCATTATAACTTCATCGGGATATATGCAACCAACAGCCCCACCCATTGCAACTGAAGCTCCACTGCAATCTCCTACATTGCTGCCTCCCCCACCATTACGTATCATATTTAATAAATCAATTAATTAAATACTAATAGATTTTCCACACGGAATACGGATATTGATGAATATCTATTTCGTTTCTTGTATTCGATTATTTTTTACTTCCTGTGCTGTTATGTCTATACATATGTACATACATAAGTATATTAATAATAAATTCGATAATTAAATTTGTTGTTGTTTTTCATGTATGAATGTACATAAATACGAAGTGTTGCAGAAATATTAACAAATTCCAACAGATTTCCAGTTAATCTAAGCTTATGAGTAAATTTACACGCTTTAAAATTGATGCAAAAAACCTCTCTTTATCTACACAATTGTTACCAATATATTTTTTTTATTTAAAAAATATTTAAACATACAAATTCACATATTTGTTGTTTGTATAAATAAGTAAAAGAATGTACGTAAATTTTTTGCGACTTCCTCAGGGGCTAAGAAAGGTGGATTTAATCTTAAGGTGGTGTTAAAAGAACAGTTGATTATTTTTTTCTTAAGGCTTAGCTCTCAAAGTCAATATGTGAAAATAATTCTCTCATTACAATCGGTAGCTTGAAATGTCAAAATCCATTTGTAAAAATAGATATAAATATAAACGTCTTTCTTGAGTTGACATCACCTTATTGGTTATTATGCCATTGCCCATGGGTTACAAAATTAGCTTTCCGTAGAAATTTACTCATTCACAATTGTTGTTTATAATAAAGGTGGGAAAACGTCAAGAATTTAAGAGACACCAACCCGCCCCAATCTATATTGAATATCACATGGCAAATTATATAAAAATAATTAAAACAATTCTTTAAATATGCGTCAATGCATAAACCTGATTCTTATGCCTTAGATTATCAGGTAATCATTCTACACATGATTTGTTAAAAGTTTTCTCAAAAAACTTTTTGTCGATGTCACATAATTTCAATCACGCATAACTTTAAAAAAAACATGTGAAACATATTACACAGTTTTAAAATACACTTTTATTTGTTATTCCTTTTATATATACATATACAAACTACATTTATTTCAATATAATTATTAATTTCATTGATTCATATTAATTAAATTAAAATATAGAGTAGCAAACTGAACAGAATAAGAAAACTATTTTAAATAAGTATAAATTAAAATATGTATAAATACTAAGCACTTCGTAATACAATATTTTTTATTTTATATTTTTTGTTTTGTTTTATTTAAATTTTAATGCATAACACACCTGAAATTATACAAGCATTAAATTTTGCTAAATTTTACAAGAAAAAAATATTAAAGTTTACAAATTTATAATTTGTTTAAAGTTTTAAAAATGTGTACGCTGAAGTTTTTTAAATAGATACATAAGTATGTTTGAGAAAAAAGTATGTTTGAGTTTACGAGTTATCTAGAATAGGACCGTACTGTTCATTAGAATCCAAATACACCAGGTTGGGATTCTCGCCCATTTCAAGACGTCCATAGCGTGCCAGCAATGGTTTGTTGTTAACTGGCCGGGGCCATTTTCTTTTCGGTTTCGAATGGGTCAACATGTGGCTCTTAAGATTGGTGGATTGGGCAAAGCATTTGTGACAACCTTCAACCGGGCAATGGTATGGCCGATCGCCTGTATGTATTCGAACATGTGTGCGCAAGTTAAAGTCCAGGGAAAATCGTTTGCCACAACCTTCAAAAGTACACTCAAAAGGTTTTTCTCCTGTATGCACCAATTGGTGGCGTTTTAATTTTGAACTTTCCACAAACGATTTGCCACACTCAGCACAAACATGACCCCGGGGGCCATGGGTGGCAGAGTGTTTACGCATAGCTGAATGGTTGCGGAACTCTTTATTGCAATTGCGAAAGGTACAGCGAAATACCGTTACAGTTCCTGAGGCAGCAGTAGCTGCTTCTGTGGTATAGGCTGACGCGTTAGTAGAGGGTGTCGTTTTTGTATTTGTTGAGGGTTGAGACACAGCACTTGGTGACTTTTTTACAAAAGTACCTATTGTTTTTTTCGCCGTCATACTTTTCAGTTTTACTGTAGAATTAACTGCAGGAGCATGCTGCGAACAGGTTAAGGTATTGCTGTTATTGTTGTTAAAGACTGTGTCCGGCACATGTAAATAGCTTTCTTGCAGTTCTTCTTCTGATTTTTGATTGAAGTCTTTATTTAAATCATACTTTCTCAATTTATTGTTAACTTGAGTTTCTTCAGTTTTTATTATATCCGTAATATTCTCGTTAGCAGTCTCCACTTCTTCTTCGACAATGTCCCCTGTAAAAGGATCAGGAACCAAAACGTATTCAGTCGGTGATAGAACATCATGCACAAGAGCTTTAGTACTACTAGAATCATTCATTAAAAAATGATTGACACGTTTAACCTCCTCCTCTTCCTCTTCTAATGTACTTGATCCAAAAGATACTATTTCCTTTTTCAATGACATCTGCTCTAGCTCTCCAATGCCAATTTTATCCTCATGGTCTTCATCGTCCTCTGAATTTAGGGCTGACCATAAGGTGACATTGAATTCATCTTGTGTAATGCGTATGGGTACTTTTGTTTGTTTCCAGCGTTTTGTAGTCTGTGATTTTTTAAATTTTTCATTTAAACGCAACTTTTCTTTTCGTTCCTTATTGTTTCTACGCGTACAGCTGGCATCGTCGGTCTTTTCCTGTTTAAGCACTAACGAAGGATTAGAGTTGTCTAAATGCTCCATTTTCATGTGACTGGTTGCCACCAGATGATTGGACGATATATCAAATTGATTTGTTTCCAAATTTAGTTGGGCTGCTACATAATCGTCAAAAACTTCATTTACATCTGAAGAGTCGGGTAGTATTTGACCAGGCCCCTCAACGACACTTTCAGACGTATATGCTGCTAAGGAGTCAGATGAGGACGAGTTTGAGGGCTGCATTATTATTTGTGGTGGCATCGATTCAGGAACTGCGTAGTATTGTATACTATCACCAGATATAAAGAATTCACCCGTATCAATGACTATGTTACCATCTTCGTCACGTTCATCGATAATTTCCTCTATGAGAAAACTTTCCCCCCCCGCACAGCTACTAATTTGCTTCTCTAAATCAGTGAAATAAGGCTGCTCGATTATTGTGGTATTTGAAGGTAAGATATGTGTAAAATACAAAGGTGAAGTTGTAGCACTATGCGAGACGGGCACTGCGGCCGATGCTAATGACAAATTATTCACAATGGGTGCTGAGCTACTAGAACCCAGGGCAAAATTGTGACCACTCATCATTGTTTCTACAAAAAATAAATAATAAATTCTATAATTTTTACACAATTTTTTGTCCGTATTTGTTTTTATTTGCAATATTGCTTGTTTTTACTTTTTATACTTTATTTTTCGTTCGCAGACGCGTTATTGGAACGTCGTATTTTTGTTTGACAGCTAAACCAGCAAGACCTTTCACCTATATTTCTTGTGTTTTAAATTTTTATTAAAATTGTTACTACTTAGTGGTTTGTTTACATTTTATAAAAATGTAAATATTTTGAAAAAAAAGCCGGTAAAATATGGCGGATTTGTATTTTCCAAAATGGCTCTTCGATATATTTTTTATTTTTTCCTGTATATTATCTCTTCTTCACACAATGCCAAAATGCTAATTAGTGGGGGTTTTTTAATTGAATGAACTATTGTGAATTTGTTTTTAAGCGGACAAAGTCAGCTGTTCTTATAATATACATACTTATATTCACGATAGCAATGAATTTTAACAAAGAACAATTTTAGGCACACAAACACAAAGAACAGATGATCCCAGGTAGTTTTATTCGATATCAACTTACCCTTTCTTTATCCTTCAGTATCTTTTCTAAATCAGTAGTCCCCAATTTCATATTACTAGATTTATAAAACCAACAATGCAAAAATTACGACAAAAATGATTAAAGTACCATTTTGCTCCCCTATAAAATTTTCTCTTTTAATGTACAGATCCATAAATTAAAAAAATTTAAATGTATTATGTCCTTTGATTTTCTGTCCTTCAACAAAGCTAAAATAAATATGTATATAAAAAGATTGAATTAAATTTGTATGGTTTGTTTAGTTTCAAGATATCTTTAAGCTGTATTTCACTGGTGCTTTTACCAGATCATCAGTAGACTTTAAAATTATATCTTGAAAAAATTCAAAAATGCTGTAATTACATACATATGTACATATGTATGTATAAGCAAGAATTCAAACTAATAGAATGAGAATACTTACAAATCCAAAAAATGTATGGCCGTAATTTGTACTTTAATGTGATGTCATTATTTACCGATTTTTTGTTTTTTGATGCACTTTTGTATTTCAGCTGGCAATATGTTACCTATTTAAAAACAAAATTTAAAGTACTAAGTGGAATCTTTCATCGTATTGCGTGAAGTGGGGCTGAAATAAGCGAAAGGAGCAAAAATCGAAGGTTTCCTGACAATAAACTGTTGTGGAAGAGAAACCCTTAAAAGGGGTCTCTTAGCCAACCAATAGTTGTAAACTGGACTTACAGATTTTTTGTAAGACCGATACTTACCTATGGGAAGCTATGAGAAGGAATATTGTTTAGAAACAGGACTGAGCCTTATAGTATAGGTTAAAAAGGCAGGTATTAGGCTAATCTTTGTTTTGACAGGAGCCTGTTACTGCCCAATCTTAAAAACCATATACATATTCATTGTTTTAAATGGTTTAAAAGTTATTTTTACTAGAAGTTAGGCGAATAAATTTTAGTTTTTTCTTTTATTTCCCTATTTTTATTTTTAGCTTTATACCTTTGTTCCCAGGGGGTTTCCGGGTGGAAGTGATATGTTATAACCCTATCCTTCTTTTCCTTAACTTTCGAATACATTAGAAACGCAATAAAAATATATTTTAAATTTTCTTCATTAACAAAATTTCAGGTAAATAAATATTTCTCAGTTTAACATCAACGTAATGTTCATGTTTACACTTCAGTGTTGTTAATGTGGTATTAAAATCATTTTTTTGAAATCTCAAATGTTTTTTATCATCTAAAACCTGAATGTTGTAGTATTTACAATCTTCATACAAATCATTGTAGTCATCATGAGCAGTGATACGTAGTACAAAATCAACTGGTACTAAAAGTTGTTTACTGCTATATGCATGTGAAAATATTTCATAGAGATTTCTAAAAAATATATGCAAATGATGTATTAATAATCATAGTTAAGATCAGTACAGTAATTAGTGCATTAAATATTGACATACCTCCGTAAAGCAGGTAATTTTAAAGAGCCAATTGCACATAGTATATGGGGAAGTGTTTGGAGACCAATTAATACGCGATAGTAGTTGCCTTGAATGTAATTTAAACATATTTTTAAAACTGACGAAAACAAAGCGTTATTTCTGTAAAAAAAAAAAAAATTATAAATACAATCTATACAATACGCCACAATATAAACTTTTACCTTATTTCCACAGGCAATGTTAGACTTCTCTTTAAAGCATCCAATGAGCCTAAATTAAAAATTTGATATAATGCCTCTAGAAACGAGCGATTGTGTATATCGAGCAGGTTTAGATTGTCCAGCGTTATTTCATCATAGCATACCAATGCCCTTTTTAGGCACTCTTGTAAATGTTGATCACATATTTTGGGATCAAAATTATCAATCGTTTCCTTACATAGTCGGTAACGAGAGTAGCTTAAGAACATTATCATGGGTTGTAAAAGTTTAAGGGTCTGATTTTCATTGTAATTTTGCATAACAATCTCCTGTCGTATTGCACGGAGACGATCAAACACGAAATCGTAAACAAGTTTAAAGGGTTTTCGGTTATCCTGTATGACGCTGTAAACATGAAATTGTATGTTATAAATATACGTACATATGTATGTACATATTCACTACAAAATTCACAATGTGTTTTTTTTGTTATAGCAAACACTAATTTACAATTAAAGTAGAAATAAATTAACTTAAAGCTTAAAAAAAATTTAAATCATGATAATTCGATTTTTATTAAAGTTTCAGTGAGCATGTAAAATATTTTAGGTCCTTAATTTTTATACTCTTACTAGTACATATTTATGTCATAATAACTTACACAAATTTGAGACATTAGTCTTACATATTAGTGGGTCGCCTACAATAAAAAATAAATTAAAAATAGCAGAAATAGTAGTACTACCATACAAAAGAAAAAATATAATATAACATACATGAAACTATACTTGCTAGTCATTAAACTAAATATGGGTCAGTTCAATAATTTATTTATTTAAACCTAAAAATAATATAACGGAATCTAAGAAAGTAATACTCATATATGTATGTGCATACATACATATGTACATATGTAGGTATTTTGTTAAAATAAATAAAATAAATTAAAATGCCATAGGTACATAGGTATGTATATTAGCGCATTTAGAAGACTGATTAGTATTATTAGAGCAAAAAACTTTAAATTTTTGTACATTCATTTAACACAAGTCTGCACATTTGTATGCATTTGTGTTATCAGCACAAAATACCAATTTTAGTCGCGTTAATAAATCAATAGTTTATCTTATTTAAAAAATTCCTCTAGCAGGTCAGTAAAAAGTGTAGGCTTACATCAAATCTTTACGTTGACAACTTACTTACTCCTTTAATAAATACTCCATGCAACGTTGTAGACATCTTTCGGTCCTCATATCTTTCGCCTTTGGTTTTTTTATACCTGCTGCCGATCGAGCAAAACATTTGACTAGCGTACCCGGTACATTTTTCTGGCCATCTTTGTATTCAAAGAAATTCAGTAGTTTTTCGCGTGTCCTTCTACAATAAAATTTTGTTAAAATTATTTTTAAATGCGAAATAATAAACCTACAATTTAAATTCAGCTTCCGGACAAAAATCCTCACAAATACCTTGCACAAAATTGGGCATTCTATACAGGAAACGCCAGGAAATGCGAACAAATAATAAAAATATATACAAATTTTTTAATAATTCACAAAAGTTTATAAACAAACATTTTTTTTCTAATAATCACGATAACGCTTAAAACAAAGAAGAATAGTGATACCATATAAAGTTTTAAAGTTTTTTTATACATCAGATCAATATAATTAACTTTTTTCAAATTTGTAAATATGTTAGCATTGTATAAAACATTATTGTTGGTAGATTGCCCCACGTTAGTTCAGGTGAAACCAGAAGATGTACTGACCCTTATTCACTAATATATACAGATGAGTGAAAAGCTATTTCTGTGGTGATATATAATATGATTAGCAGGCGTGGTTTCTTCCATATAGCTTATATTTTACGATAAAAGCGATAGTCTTAAAAGTTTGTGTGAATATTTCATGAGTATGCATTGAAAAACGCGATAACGAAGTAGCGAATTACATAATAGCTAGTTGTAAATTAATTATCTATTTAAAAAATAATAATAAATAAAAAAATATTAAAAAATTATTTGCAGTAATCTTTGAGAAAAACATATATTTTTAAGCCATTATACGAAATTTCAATATATAATCGAAGTCTAATATAAAAAAACAATATAACAACCCACAACTTCGAGTAAATAATATGGCAGCCTTATTTTATTGTCATTGTGTTTGTTTGAACAATGTCAGCTGTTCGTTTTTTTTTATAATTATGTGTTGTTTACAATAATTAAGGTTTAGTTTTAGGTTTTAAAAACATTTTTTTTTTAATAAAACAAAATAAAAGCAACACTCAAACCCATGTAATAAAACATATGAAGAGAGCATAAGGAGGTAAGCAAACCACTGTTTTATTAGTAAATTACCAAGTAGTACAAAACTTATATAATCCATACATATGTAAATCAATATGTACATACCATGTACATATAAATTTTGTTATGTTCTTAGGATGTTAAAAAACTTTTTCATAAATGGACTCAAAACCTCATTGCTAATATATAAATCGAAAGTTTTCGCAGGGATACACATATCCACTCGCTGTTTAAGTACAGAACTAGCCGCCGCTTTAAGGCCGTTCTATTTTGCAGTACATCCAGATCTTTTTGGTCAGTATCCAGAGCAGCGTTCTGTAAATGAAGATTCACTGAAACAATTAAGTGCTCACATGCAAATGCTTTATGAACGAAAGTATCATGCTATACGTGAAAAGAAGATATTACAATTTTATATTCGCGAAGAAAACGTAGAAGAACGTAACAAGTTTAAGTTAATAAAAATTACTTTGGACAATCGTTTGCATGACCCGAAAAAAATTATACAAAAATTATTAGAATTGTGCAATTTATCTACGGACTATATAAAAAGTGTAAAAAGTGCAACGGTGAAGTCTCAGCAAGAACTTAAATATGAGGATGGTGGAATGGGATTTAAACCGGCTCAAGATTATACATATGGATCGGAATTTGCTGGATTTGAATATGCATATTATAAGGTAATCATATAAAATTTAAAAAAAAATATATTAAAAATATTTGAGTAATAATGTATTACAAATACATATTCCGGCTGCGATATTAGCAAAAAAAAGACGACTGCTTGTTTTTTTTTACACAAAAAAATTTTTGTTTTGCAGCTTTAAGATAAACTTAATATAGATCACACATGGTGAGGTGTATATAAGATTTGGCCCAGCCAAATATAGCGCTCTTGTTTTTAATTATTATTTTATTTTAGTACATACATACATATAGTAATCATAACGTAATAAAAAATAAAATAACATAAAACATGCTTATTTATTTTTTCTTAGGCCAAAGAAGAAAATAAAAAACCTCTGGATAAATGGATTAATGATAATGCAATATTAGCTAGAACGCGTTCCAAAGAGCTTGAATCTCTTAAGGAGGATGTGCTGAAACTGCAAAGGGTTGTTATTGAGAATTTTGGTTTAAAAGATGCACGTTACGATTGTGGTTGGAATTTTGAACATTATCGTGGATGCTTAAAAACGCTAGAACGGCTTGCCTCAATGCACGAAGAGCACTTGAAACATTTAAAAGGAAGAGTTGTGGTTTTTGCACCCTTTACCGGTATTAGTTTAGAAGGTCATGTCATGCTCTTCACTGGCGATGTTCTAAACAATTGGATTGAATTTATTCGAAACATTCCCAAACACGATGCGTTCCTCAAGAAAATACCCATCTATGAAAATACGCTTTCACAGGTCTTAAGGCAAATAAAAATTGGTCGCCGTAAATTTATGCCTAAACAACAAGCCGTCGAATATGCCGGACATTTAATGAAAGTAACGACGACTCTAGGTGATTATTTAAGCATTAATAAATTTCCAAAATCTTGGCCAAATTCGCTGCAGGGATATGAAATCGTTATTGAATCTGAAGCGGGTCCTCTTATGGTTAGTCCAACAGGACAGTTAATAGCTCCTGCAACTTGTCCTGGTTTTATGTTAGTAGATTTTATTACTACCAACTTGGAGGTGGCTAAAGAACGTAATAGAAAATATCAGGAGGAAAAGCACATAGAACGAGACTTGACTGATAAGTGTATTCGAGAGTTGTGCCTTAAATCATTGACTAAAGATGATTCAGTAACGCCTGAAAAAATGATTGAATCCTTAAAGTCTATACTCAAATGCGATTCTAAGTTATTTAATGGTTTGGAATTGCATATAACAAATTTTTACACAGTTTTAACAGATGGTATAGTCTGCATACCATGGGACTTCGATAAACGGTAGGGTTTGTTATGTCTACAAATTTTAAAAGTTATTTTAATTTAAATAATTCATAAAATTAATTATTTCGATGATCAAAATTTGACAACACTAAACTGAATATTTTTGCTTGATGTGAGATAATGACGATAAACTGCATTAGCATAAATGGGAAATAGTTTGCCATCATGATATAATAAATAACTACAAAATAATGTCATTGAGTAGATAACCTTTGTTTGTTATGTACATAATTGTAATGTTTTTAAATTTTTAGAACAATTAGGAAAACTTTTGGTTTAAAAAAACTATAAAAATTTTATAAATTAATTTTAAATTTCATGTTTTTACCTTTATAAATATTATTTAAATTAATGGTATTACTACTTAATTGGACTTTTAATTAAAATTGTAAAATAAAGTTTATTTCTTGTACCGACAAATGCTAAGAAAACTCCGTTTTTTTAATTCAGATCTTCGGAAGTGAGCGCTAAAAATTGATAAACGGTAGGTATCAGTAAGATTTTAAAATATAACGATTATTTTTTAAGTTTTATTTTTATTAAAAAATTTTTTTTTTTTTTTATTATTGAAAATATCAATTATTTTTGTTTTTGCTTACACTAAATAAATTCGTGGCATGTATTAGTTTTTTTGTTTTAGATATGAAGAAAATGAAAATATATTTTTTCCCGGAAACAAAAAAAAATAACCTTAAAATAATCCCTATTTAAAAAAAATAACAACCAATTGTTATTTTAGATTTTGTTTAATAAAAATTAACAACTTGAAACTCATTTTCTACAAAACTAGTTTTTTGAGTTATGATGTTTTTGCAGCATATGACTAATATATGTATGTATACAATAAATTTTACTCAACAAAAAAAATAAAACATTTACAATTATTTTCCTTTAAAACATAGATGAATTCATTTAACTGTGAATTTAATTAGTTTTTTGGAGAAAATGATGATTGCTAAAAAAATTACAACTCATATTTTTGTATATTAAACAAAAACTTTAGACCGCAAAAGTATAGCATACTTTTTGGCGAAAAATAAGTTGACAATATTATTGAAACACCAGATGGCTTATAAAATTTAGAAGCAAATATAAAGTGTGAAAAACATTTTTCCCAAATTAAAAAATGCTAAAATTTAGCTAAAAAAAAAGTAAATTAATAAACAAATAAATGTTTGTTTCAAAGTATTTTAAATAAAAAATAATTTTTCTTGCTTACTAAGGTTTTTTTTTACGAAATTGAATCTAAGATGGAATCTTAGGCAGATTGTTATTAAATAAATAATAAAGATTTTAAAGTCCTCGTTTTGTTTGTTTGGCTCAATGAAAAATTAAAAAATTGGTTTTTGCTTAAGCACTGACGCAGAAAAACTATAAAATAAGTTCCAAGGAAAAACCAAAACGGTAAAAAATTAATAACTCCCTGTTGTTTTCGAGCGAAGTTACCACCATTGCACCATGGAATTGTTGATATTTTTTATTAAATATTTATAGCAATGTAATGAACACTTCGAACGTTTAAATTTTATTCAGAATATAAAACAGGGCAACAGTTTCGACACGTACGTATTTAACTTTTTTAAATATATATTTTATTTTAATAATTTGTTGATATTTCTTTCTTTAAATTTAATTATAAACATAAATAATAAACATTTATTATAAAATAGCATAGGATTAAGGATATTTTTTTTTTTTATTAGAATTTTTTGTATAAATTTAAAAAAAGTGGGAGGGTTAAAAAAACTTAAAGCAATGTGTACAAAATGTTTGAATCTAGAAAAATTTTTAACATACATATTTTTATTTAATTTTTTAATTTGCAATAAGAACTTAAGAGCTTAATTTAAAAGTGATCTAGACAAGACTTTATGTAAATTGTATATAAAAAGTACATAATACAATAACTGACTTATACTATACATACATATGTATGTGTAGATTAATATATATTTTGCATTTTTGTTTTCTTAATTATTTCTAATAATAACAAATAAAATAAATTGATTTTCAAAATACATATATATTCACTGTTTGTTTTTTTATTACATTATTTTGTGTAAACGTTTTAAATAAAAAAAAATAAATAAATAAGTTAATCTGCATTAAATATGCTTTTACTCTGCCTTTAAGCAATATTTTGAATGACATTAATCAATTTAAAATGTTACGTATATTTATAAAGAAAAAAAAAAGAACAAAAACTATAAAAAATATATATGTAAAGGCATATTTATGTATACAAAAGTATAATTGTGTAAAAATATTATTTTCGTATTTATTTATTATTTAATAATATGTATGTATGTATATCAAACAAAAACAAAATATGTATGTATTATTTAATTTTATTATAACTATGTATGTGTATTATGATTGTTGTTTATTTCTAACAATATTCTCATACAATAATAATTTACTGTCCATTTCGTTTATTCGTCGCTCATTTTTCATTCACTGAGGTGTTTGACTCGATCTACGTTTATCTTTTTCCTTTTCTTTTTCCTTGTCACCGCCTTTTCGGCCAAATATTCTAAATACACCACTGCGACGATCTTCTTTTGATTTACTGGCTTTAACTCCCGATACAGATGATATTGACTGAGCTTCACTTTCACTGGAACTTTCGGCTGAAACCCGCGACAAATTTATCGAATCGGGTAGCAATGACACGGGTCGGTTTGCCTCAAACCGACTAGTGCCCCAACCTTTGGTTGAAGAAGAAAAAACATTTTTATTATTATATTATGGTTTTGGAAGCGAATCATTGTTGAAAATTTTAACATGCACTCAGAAAGAGAGAGTCCATTTTTGTAAGACAAAAAATTAGTTCGATTCAAATTTTTGAAAATCTCTTAATAATGTTTGTTTTACAAAAACAGTTAATAAGTCTTTCTTTAATGATTATAAAAATGCCAAATATGCTCTAAAATTATGTAGGCCCATTTCAAAAGCTTTTTTTGATAGATTTTCTATAGATAAGATGCAAATCAAATTACTTTTTTTCTATTAATTACCACAAATTTTTATAATGTTTTTTAAATCGTTAGTTTTTTTTTTGCAAAAATTTGTTTTAGGTTTATCTGTATTTAAAGTGTTGAAATTCTGAGATAAAAATACTTGAATTTTAATTGTTTTTTTTTTATTTTTATTTAAAAAAAATCTAGTAACAAAAATATATCAAATTTTAAACGCCCCCTTCAAAAACATGATGAAAAAATGAGAGATATCAAAAAAGAAAAAAAGTAGAAAATTACGGCTTCAAACTATATTTTGTTATTACTTATTTTATTACGTCGCAACCTTTTCTAAGCCTCTCCACCACAATCAAGTAAATCATAACTTATTTAGCTGTTAAAAAAAGTCATCCCAAAAACACACTCTAAGTTGAAGGAGTAAAATTGGGAAGTCATCTTGAAACTA
>NDXZ01092594.1:0-15120 GCA_003055125.1 Paykullia maculata | reverse complement strand
CCCATTTAGTGTGCGTCAATCGAGTCAAAATGTATGACCGACCCCCAGTAATTTTGGAGGACCGACCCCCCTATGCCAGTGGTACATCCCCTGGAACCACCCCTGGGGGGCTACCCATACAAACATTTCAAAAAATCACCATTTTTGACACTTTACAATCTGTGTCTTGGTTATTTAAACTATACCCAGACGTGCGTATTCTACTTTTTGGTTACGCAATTAAATATTACTCATACGCACATGATTTTGAAAAAGCCTTTACCTCTCGTTATGCACATGTTTTGATTGTCACACCAGGTGGCCCCCCAGGGGTGGTGCCAGGGGATGTGCCACTGACATAGGTGGGTCCTTTTAATTTGAGCTATTTTTTTGCCTCCATACAAATCGACCCTTCCTAGTATATACCCTACATTGCGTATAGGTATGTTATTAAAAATGTATTTACGTATGTATGTATGTAAGTATTTACATGCTCGAAAAGTATCTTAATTCTTAGAGACTTGATTTTGTATGATATAAATTTTCTTCCATTTCTTTGTAGACTTTGGGCCCATTAGCCCATTAGGCCATTTTTTAACTATTCCTAAAGACATGTCTTACACACAAATTGAATACATTTTTGTGTAACAAAGAAAAAAAGTTGTCATCTTATTTTGCTTTAATTTCGTTTATTGACGGATTTTGTCAATTTTCAATAGAGAGAATCTAAAGGATATTTTTAATCGTTTGATACCAGTAACGGGTCCGTAGTACACCAGGGGCATGAGAAAAGTTGATTTCAACAGACTGACATGTCTAAATCGACTTCCCTGTATATAAGGATGTTTATATATATATTTTGTGGGGTCGCTAATGAATATTGTAGAAACTACAAACGGAATGACAAACCTATAATAATGAGGTGTAAGTTTGTTTGTAAATTAATAACGCCTTACACGCAAAGAAAAACATGTTTGAGTATGGTCACGGAACATGATCACAAAATATTTAAAAAATAATGTGGTCACTAAAATCATATTTACGATTGTCACAAACATATTAGGGTTGTAATCATTTTATATTTGTCTTAACTATAAACTTCGTTACGGATAATCATAAATATGTTGTTCTTAGATTATGGTTATCATATATTCTGAGAGCAACATATTTACGATTACCCACAACTAAGTTGATGCTTAACATTAATATATAAATGATTGCTGTAATCATAGTTACGGTTCAGTCATTGGCCCAAAATTACCTACAACAATAATATGTTTGTAGCAATCACTAAACGATTGCAGTAATCGTTGAGTATTAATATAGTATGTAATCATATTACATTAACCATACTCAAGCATATTTTTTCTCTGGGTATAAAGACTAGACCAATTTTTTTAAGTTTGAAACATCAATATATTTCAAATTATAAAATTTTATTGTATAACAAAACTTGTAGTATTATATACAGTAGACTCGCGGTAGAGGGAATCCAGGATTGAGGAAACTACTCGATAGAGGGAACAGACAAAATTCCATCATTGAGAACTCTATAGAGGGAACCTTCCATCTGGTAAGTATTGAGTAGAGGGAACTTCGCAGCAAAAAGATAATAATGTTAGAACGAAAAGAAATCAAAAGCCATGTGCATATTTATGTTACAGTTAGAATATTAGTTAGTTACAGTAGTTGGGCGCTTGAGTGACATAAATCGCAGAATTGTTTGTTTTTGTTTGTTTTCACAATAAAAGTTAAAAAATTGTTAACTCTTAAAACGAAGTGTGAATTAATCGATAAGCTCAGTAAAGGGTTCACGTTAAAATCATTGATTTGACGAATTAAAAATGGCAAAAAAAAAATTTTAGAATAGCGCCAGAAGGGTGAGTTTTCTGGTATGGAAGCAAGGCCATATAAATGGGTCATTATATGTAAAATCTTATAATCTTATATGTAATTATCGGAATTAGATTGTTAAAAATAAGCGGCAAAAATCCAAAAAATGCCGACGAAGCTTATTTTAGAAATTACTGCCAGATAAAACGTACGTGACCTCCAACGAAAAAATGCTTGCTGAAGAAAAAGTGAAAAGGCGCAAACCACAGTTTGAGTGTGCACTAATGCAACTGGTAAATACAAGTTGAAGCTGCTATTAATAAGTCAAGCCAAAAAGCCAAGATAGTTCCGAGACTATCAGATTCCCTTGGACTACAAGAACTCAGAAAGAGCATTGATGACTGCTGACATCTTTCTAATTCTCTTGAATACATCATTGATCTGAAAAATATCAGGGATATTGCTGCGCAAAAACATACATCAAAATACTTTTAAAATAAACACTTTTTTTATCTTAAATATTCTTTTTTTCCAATCTCGATTGAGGGTAACAGTCTGGATTGAGGAAATAGCCCTTGCACGAATTAGTTCCCTCTACCGCGATTACTATAAGACTAGACATAACAATTTTTATCTCATTAAAGGAACTATAATAACTAAAACCCTTAAGCTAGCATAAGCCACTTTTATGTCTATTTTTTTACGGAAAATGTTGGCAGGATTAAAAGAAATTACTATTTTATACTCTGCTTTAAGGCCTTTTAATCGTTACAATTAAAATTTTCTTAAAATTATTGGCTTTACATAGACAATTTTGTATAAGCAACACACACTCAACAGCATCACTATTATTTTGTATAACTTTAAAGGAGGAAAACTTTTACTGTTGTTTAAATTATTTTTAACGCATTTACAAAAATTAAGGAATACAAAAATCCATAAATGCTTTTTTGGCGAATCATTGAACAAACGCAAGAATGATTTGAAATGTTTTTTTTCTTTTGTTTCGATTTGTAACCAACATTTTTTTGGTTTTCTTTTTTTAAAGGAAAAGTATTAACTTCCCTTTTCTTTTAAACAAATATAATCATACAACAACAACAAAAACATTTTAAAAAGGTTCTTTAACAAATTATACTGATAATAACGATAAACGAAATCTAAACTAGTGAAACAATTAAGGGATAAATAACTAAATTTTGTTATTTTGTTTTTGTATAACTTTTACTTTAAAAGATTTTGATATATTTTTTCTTTGTTTGTGTTCGCTCTTTTGTTTAACTTATCCTTGTGGTGCTTTACTTCATTAAGGACATGGAAAATATTTGTTTCTTCTGATTGATTTTTTTTTTTGCATTAACATAAAACATTAAAACTTCTGGCTCAGACCGCAATAATATGAATAACTTAAAGCATTTTAATATTCCTTTTTAACCACAAATATGTTAAATACCAACCGTAAAAAGGGTGATGAAAACTCTGTATTAATAATAACTTATTGAGAGTTTTGTTTAATTATATCAATATATTTCGCTAAAAGATTTTTAAGATTAAAACTCCCTAAAAATTATATGAAAATCGAAAACCTTTAAAAAGTAAAAATTTATTAAAATTTATCTTTTAATCAAACATTTCGGAGAACACTTCTTAATATAGTGAATTTGTTGAGAATCTTAAAATCCTAACATTCTTAACATATCAAAATTAATCAAACATTTTTTTTAATTGGTACGTCTACACGGCGATGTAACACGATCTTAAAAAACATAAAGCGGCAAAATTCTATATCCCTTCAAACTTTTGCCACATTTACTATCTTTTCTAACTTGTTTCTTAAGAAAGTACTGATTGCCTAAATATAAAACTTAAGAACCAATAATAATTTCCTAAAGATGCCACACAACGGAATGACAAAATATTGAAAACAAAATAAAATTAAAATAAAAACAAATTTGTAAAAAGAGGAACTATTTTTGTTATTTATTTTTACTTTATTAATAAATTAAGCTTAATTAAAAAACTTTAATTTAGTTTAAAATTTGTAGAAAACTTAATATAAATAAAAAATTTAACGACATTTTAAATTAAAAATTCTCTAAAAATCCAAAAATTATTAACAAGGTGTCATTCATTTGCTTTAAACATTTTATAATATGTTTGTTCCATGTGCATAACAAAATATAGACTATATAAAATTTTATAAGTATTATATTATATAAAAGATAATAACGTTCAATTCAAATAATATATCATCAAAAATACACATGGCTAGATGTAGTGATCATTTCAACTGTCTGTTGAAGACTAACTGAAACGGACAAGAATGATATGAATAAAAACAAAGAAATTTGTTTAAAAAAATGTGACAACAACAGCCTCATCACCATCAAACTGGTGGTTGTAGCAGGACAAACACATGTGATAATTTGAAAAAGAAAAATAAGAAAAAGCTTTGATAGTTGTGGTAAATTTCATTCTTACTCAACAGTGATTGAAAATATGAATATAGGCGACAATCCATCACCATATTCTAATTTATAATAAACTGTGAGTTAAAAAGATGATATTTACATCCGACACAAAAATACCGATCAAAGAGTGCTGATGATGAAGACCGTAGCTGGTTTCGAAAATACATTCCACTCGACTGGTTTTGGGAGATTAACTTTTTCACAATGTTCTTTCAATTATCACACAAAAATATTAATTTATTAATTAATAATATATGGAACAATTTATGAACTACAGCCTATATAAAATATTACTATAAAAATAGTTCGAACTCGCGCAAATAAGTCCAAAAGCGTTCTAGATAACAATTTTTTTCAATTTTGACTGAAAATAAGAGAGTAAAATTTTTCATTTTCTGTACAAAGTTGTACGAACTTTTTCTTTGGGTAAGTTTGGACTAGAATTAAATTATCAGCTGTTTTTGTTTACAATTTAAAATCAAAAATAGTAAATGAAGGAAGAAAGTTTTTATTTAAAATTGATTAAAAAGCAAAATGGAAGTTCTAGGTGAACATGCAATAGTTTCGCAAAAAACTATAAATAACTTTTTACATTACAACTGGCTTTTACTTTTTTTTAGTTTATTTTAATTCGCTTTTTACAGCCTTTGCCAATGATGCGAATGTTTTGCTTTTAAAATATAGTGCATTTTAAGCGTCTAAAACCACTTAAATAAAATTTATTTGAGAAAGTAAGCAGCATTAGTATTTCAAAACGTCCAAGTGTGGTGTTTTGTGTTCCAGCAATTTTCATTCAAAGAGTAATTTTCTTTTTACTCTCAATAGTCCAAAAAGTTTTGTTATGCACATGGAACAGACCTAATAATTTAAAAAAAATTATAAAACTTCTTCTCTCCAGGACTTGTAAAAAAAATTTTTTTAATTAAAAATTAAAAAATAAACTTATATGTATATTAAAAAGTTATTAAATATTTTTTTTACAAATTCAAAACCTTTCGCAAATCAAAAATCTTTCCACTTATGACATAGATTAAACTCAAATCACCCATTGTGTCTGAACAAATATTTTTTTATATTGAGTTTCAAAAAGAGAGACCTCAAATTTAATAAATACTTTATCTTTTTTAAAAAACGAACGATTTTTTAAAAAAATTTCTTTAAAATTAAATCAAAAATTTATAAGAACAAAATGAATTCTTATAAAATAATTTTTTTAAATTCATATTTTAGTAAAAAAAAATGTTTAAAAACAATTTAAATTTTATTAAAATTTTTTAAAGACCAGAACTAATTTCAGTTATTTTTTTTCTGATTTACAGAAATCATCGATAAATTCTTAATAAATATTATTTTTAAATTAAATATTACGCAAAAATTCTCACAAAATAAAAATTCGTGAATATTTTTCGCAATTTTTATAAAATAAATAACTTATCTTTTCAATAAATTTAGAATTGAAAAACAATTTTTTTAATAAATAAAATATTTTTCAAATTGTCTTTTTTTAAATTTTAACCAAACGGTGTCAACATACATACTTTTGTTTATTACATTGATGTTTAATGTTATTATAAAATCTACATTTATTACACAATAAAAAAGAATTCAATTTCCTTCGCAATAATGGCTACATTTACACAAGTACACATTTACCAAGTTGAGTATAAAAACACTCATATTAAAATACACCTGCTCACAATTGTTTACAAACCACTTTCGCAAATATTGTAATATTTAATAACATTTGTTTTTTTTTTTTTTGTTACAAAACATAAATTTCTATTACAGTAATTTATTCAATCGCATTTTTATTACTCGATTTTATTTGAAGACATGTCTACGCATAGAGTAATAGAGCCAGAACAATCGTATTCACTTTCTGCGGAAACTGGGTTTGAATTTTTTTTTTATTTACACCCATGACTTGTGAAAGATGAAGATATCACTTACCTTGTACAAATAAGTAGTAATTATTAGTCAATTTAAAATTTTTGAAAAAGATCATCTTCCCTTAAGATCTTAATTTTAATTCAAAAATCCATTAATTTATCGCAGATCAATTGGGTGACCTATCACAGAATATCCTTAAAGGATTAGATGATACACTTCACTGTTAATGTGAGAGGTCCGCTTTGCAGCATATTTTATTAGAAACGGCCCCTCCTACTAATAACTAAGTCACGTGACAAGTTATTCATTAGTTTCCGTCCTTTTGGGACTAATTTATTACACAAAATGCTTAAGATAAATTAAATACACTAAAGGATAAACACACGTAAACAAATCCGCACGCACACTTTCCTAAAACATTTTTGCTAACAAACATTCATTTACATTAGTTAGCAATAACTAATATTATTCTAACTGCTTTAAGCCTACATGAATTTTTTTATATTTGTACTTACATTTGTATATATGTATGTATGTATTTTTGTGTTGATTTTAATATTTATTCTCACACTTAAAGCTTTATTTTTTTTCTATATGTTAAACAAAAAATAAAATTAACACCATATATTATTTTTATTGCACTCTTATCATAATATAAAAACAAATATAATAATAAAACGGAATTTTTACCGAAATTTTTTTTATCCGTTACGATGCTTCTGTGAAAACGCGTAGACGCGGCAAAGTCTCACTCGAAACTGAGCTGTTTGTTTTGAAATCCTTTGGTAAAATAAGAAGTACAAAATTTCTAGCAATGAAGTTTGTTTAGTTGTGACAGTGTATTTGTATTTGTGCATAAATTTGTGTTTATTTTACAAATACAAATATACACAGCCATAAAATGCTGTAATACGAGTAAGATGGTTTGTTGTAATATGTATAATGCACGTGAATCTCGTTTTGGTACCTACTATTACCCTTCAAACAATTTCTATCAAAAAAGGGTCCAAATAGTAACGAAAAGAAGTTTAAAGTCATGGACTACATTTGACTATTTCGTTTCTTATTTACAGATTTATTATGACATTAATGTTAACTTTCTTGTCAAAAAGAAAAAAAAAAATCATAAGGGAAGATGTTACTCACGTATAATGCATAGTAGTTAAATCAAATCGAAAATCAAACTATGAGAAGCATATTTTCATAAACAAGTTTTTAAATATTACATATTTTCCTCTATCTTAAGCAATATTTTTAATATAAATTTTTTATATCTATTTATTATTTAACACAGGATTTTATTAACATCACTTTTTTATAAACCACCTTCTATCAAGAATGATAAAAAAAAAGATTAAGCATTGCGCATGTTCCTCTCTGTTTACAAACATCAGCTGTTTAATGTCTGACGTCACAAGAACAGAAAAATATGGAAACTAAAAGTAAATAAAAAAGTGATAAAAGTTTTATATTTCAAACACTTCGAAAACTTAAATGTTTTTATTTATCATGATGTGTAAAAGCAAGAACTTTTCAACCAAATACCAACGAAGGCTTGCTTATTACCGAAGGTTTTTTTTAAAACACATGATATTAGCCCAAAATATAAATTTTTCTTTAGAGCTCGGATGTATTTTTTAATAAGAGACCAAAATCATGAACTCTCCGAATTTTCCAAGCAAAGAAAACGCAAAACTAATATAAAATAAAAAAAATTAGAAACTTGAAAAATGAATGAAACAATGAGTGAATGAATGAAACAATATATACATAAATACTGGGTGCTTTTATTGGTAAAATTGACTTAAAAACTGTAATTTATCATATGTCTCACTTCTAACATCGGAATTCCTTGTAAATACCTTTAAAACAATAAATAATTTTTACTTGAATTTTCTATGAAAATACTTATAAATGATTAAATTAAAAATTTTCATGTTAATTTCATTTAAAAAGGTTTTTTTTTAGTAATTTTTACTTTTATTTTTTATAACTCATACAAACCACACTATTTGTTAACGTAACGTTAATGTAACGTAAAATGTAGGCAATTTTTTAAATAAAATTTCAATAAAAAATTTGAGAGTGCTTAAAATCTAAGATGGTAACATATTATACATTTTTTTCCAAATTCCAACCTTCATTTGCTTGTAGGGTATAATAAAATAAAAACTGTATAATATATTTGCACTTGTACTTTGTTAGTGTGATTGTAACGAAAAGCTTTATCAGAAGCATGTGCTTGTTTGGTAAAAAAAAAGCTTTTACATTTAGTACTACAAAGGTTGCCAACTCAAAAAAACTATTGTGTGACAAAAGAAGTCACAAATATCAAACCCAAATTACGGTTTTTTGCAGGCACTATATTTTTTTATTTAAACATTTTAAAACTTATAGGTATTAAAACTTTCTAACGTAAGAGCATACAATTTTTTTTTATTTAACAAATACTGATATAGCTGCAGATATAAAATTTTGGCAAGTGGTGGAAGATATGTATATATTTTTTTAAATATTTGAACAACTACTTAAATCGATATAACAGGATAAATTTGTAAAACAATATTTTTGTAGATAAATTGAAAAAAAAACTTTTATACCATTTCATACCCAAGCAACACAGATTGGTCGTAACAACGTCAGTACGACGTCAAAAGCCGACTCCGGCCGACCCATTTGACGTCGTACCGACTACGCTACGTCTCAAATTGAAGCCATTTTGGAGAATAGGAATCCTGTACTTTGCCGGCCGCCACTTTTACGACCAACAGTATACCAATAACGACCAGAGAAATGAAATGGTATTTTCTTTCCATATAATAAAATTATATAATGTTGGTCGGCTAAATATAAATAAATCATAAAGCGAATGGTATTACTTTAAAGTTGGTCGGATAAGTTCTTTTTATTTTTCTTTTGCAAATCTATACAAAAATGGACGTGATTTATGTCGAACTACAAATCGTTAAAACGGCAACGCTTAAAATTTTACCAATAAAAGTTTATGTTCTACTTCGAAAAAATACAACGCGCCATCAAAATCTTTATATTTGCAGGAAAATATTTTTTTTAATAATTTTTAAATTTTTTTTCAGAGACATTTATTTTTATTAAAAATATTTTTTTTCAAAATTATTAATGCAAAATTAATGAAAATACACCATCCCATTCATTCTAGCTTAAGACGCTATTATGCTCATAAATTATTTTTATTTTAATATTCAACATTAAATTTTTTATCATGGCAAAAATTTGTTTTTAAAAAATATGGCGGCTACATTTTGTGTATCATGTATCATCAACCGAACACATTTCAACCAAAAACGAATAAAAGTCGCTTGTTTTGGAAAATATATGATCAAATATGTACATTATACGACTTGCCAATTAATAATGCCTAAAAGTATCTTTCGTCAGAAAGATGACGGTCGTTCGGCGACCACAAATGACATCACTACGACGCGTCGTTGCAAATTGACTTAAAGCAACGAGTCATTGTACGACATCACTACGTGGTCGTAGCGTGGTCGGAACATTTATTAAAAATCTAGCGACCAGAAATGTTTCAAAAGTTGATTAAATCTGACCGAAATGACTGAAATTAGAAATATTTCTTACCAAATTCGACCGTGAAATAGTCAGAATGTGTTGCTTAAATATAATAGAATCTAAAAAATACAATTTTAATTGCATAATTTATTATCAATGACAACGCAAAAGCTCCGCTACGAATTTTAAAACATGTTCTATATTAATAGAATCTAAAACACATTTTAATAATTAAAGGAAATTAAATCTTAAAAAAGAGTAGTAAAAATGTGGTAACATTTTGCAGAAAGATCAATTCGCCACAACGCTGTTTAACGATGTTATTATAAATTTCAATGAGAAAATAAACAAGATCGATGCAGGAGAGGTGGGATCCCCATATAAATTTATTAAGAAAAATCCTAAGAAATGTTGTTTGGGGCCAGAAATGCGTTTTGTTTTAATAAGAACTCAAGGGCACATAGAATAGTGCAATCTTGAGGACCTTTACTTAAATCCTCGTTTATTATTACGGTCATATTTAAAAAAAAAGTTTTTAATTTTTTAAGAGTTTTAAAAGTAAATTTAACAAACAGAGAGTTAATCAAACTCATTTTTGCTTTTCATTTGCTATAAAAATAGTAAATGGAAAAACAAAATTTAAAATTTAAAGTAATTATTTATATGCTCTTTCCTTTTTGTAAAAATATGTTACGGTATTTTGCCTTTTTTATAAACTATTTTTATATAAAGTCATTTGCATTAATACTAGTTGAATAATATATTTAATTATTTTAATACATTGTTACAAACTGAATAGAATTCAATACGTACATACATACATATTTAACTTTCACATCTCTATTAGTCACAAAGGTATATGGAAGGAAATTAAGGTTAAAAAAATCCATGTTTTTACAAAAGCATAAAGCTACTAGCTATACTAAAAAGTATACATTTTATCAAATGCTTTATTTATGTATCTTTCACACCGTGAACATTTTAATAGATATATTTATTTGATTTATTTCACCATCTTTTAAGGACAAAAAATGTGGTTATGTTTGCTTGGAAAAATATTTGATCGTAGGTTAAGAAATTTTAAATTCAAATATAATTATTTATAGATTTAAAAAAAAATTTACAAAATATCCTATCTTTTTTAAATTGAAGTAATCTTGGCAACCCTTACCCAAAAAATACAATTTCCATTGCATAATTTATTATCAATGACAACGCAAAAGCTCCGCTACAAATTTTAAAACATGTTAAAACATGCTTAGTACAAAATACTTTACTCTCACGCTCTCGTATTTACATACGTCAGCAAAATAACAACAACTCTGAATACACTTCTGTATATTGTGAGTGAGTTTAAAAAAGCCGTATACAACTACAACAGTACTACTAATAAAAATACTCCAATATTTTTTGGCGGGATTGTGAAAATAAGCTGAACTCGAATAATCAAAACAAAATGAAAACATTGGCAGGCATCAACAATGAAAGTATATCCTTGATGAATTTAATATTTTGACATTGTTTTGCTTTTTAATTCACACGTTTTTCAATGAAAGCAGTAAAAAACTGGATTTAATATTTTTGGACAGGATAAGTACGTGTCTTTAGAAACATTTTTTTTATTTACTTGAGGTACACATGTACAAAGAAAGAATGGTTTATTGAAACCACATGAAATCATGTTTATATATTTTATTTATTGTTCTGGGAGAAATTGAATAGATTTAATGTTCCTTTAGACATGATTCAATACGTAAAAGTATTTATTTTTTATTTTGTGAATGAAAGGAGTTATGTTGATGTTTGTCTTTGTATGTAAGTATGTTAGAAAATTTGGTTTAAGTTACTCGAGAACTCTTGGGACTATGTATAAAGGAAATGCTCTATCATGTTTCTATACATTATTCTAGTAGGAAGATCTTTTAAGAAATTACGTGCTTATAGCAACATTAATTTTTACTTTCATTTTGTATTTACAGTTATGACATTTTTCACCCAGTAAGCTGTCATTAGATGAAATTATTTTCTTTTATTTTTGTTAACTCCTGCTGTTGCTTTGTAGCATTTATAGAATTAAAATAAATTGATTTTAATGGTTTCTTTAGTAATTTAAATATTAATTTGCAAATGGAATAAAAAAATTAAGTGCTTTTTTGATGTACATATGTATGTATGTACTTATATTTGAGTGATGACGATTTGTAAATAATCACGTGGTTAAAGGTTTGTCAATTGAAAGGGTTTTCACTAAGGGCGTGTCGATATTTAATTGATCACGTAGTGACGTCCTGCTTGAACCACATATCGTGTACATTCAAACCATTTAGTTCCAGCTAAAATAATGGTTCTTACTGATCTGTAGCGCTCGTCTTCGAAGGTTAAACAGTTTTACTTTAATTTTAAAACAGGAATCTTGTTGTATAGCTCTAGAATGTTTTTTCTACACATGTGTATAAGAGTATTCCCTTGGGTCTTTTTTAAAAAAAGGTTGGTCAAATAGATTCATAAAAAAATGTTGGTAAAAACAATTTAAAAAAACATTTTACTAAAAAGTCAAGTACCTTCTATAACTTAAAGACATACTTGTTGCCCGCAATTATCGGAAATTGCAAAAAATTAATGAGATATTAAGCATGGAAGCTACTCTTTGAAAACAAAAGTAATAAAATGAAATGAAAATGTAACTAAAAAGATAATAACGTTCAATTCAAATAAAATGTCACAAAAAATACACATGAATAGGAGTAGTAATCATTTCAACTGTCTGTTGATGACTGACCAAAACACACAAGAATGATATGTATAAAAACAAAACAAAATTTTAAAATATAACAACAACAATCTCATCGCCATCGAACTGATGGTTGAAGTAGGACAAACACATCTGATAATTTGAAAAAGAAAAATAAGAAAGAAGCTTTATTAGTCGTGGTAAATTTCATTCTAACTCAACAGTGAGAGAAAAATATGAATATAGGAGACAATCAATCACCATATTTTAATTTCTAATAAACTGTGAGTTAAATAGATGATATTTACATCCAACACAATAATACCGATTAACGAGTGCTGATGATGAAAACCGTAGCTGGTTTCGAAAATGCATTCCCCTCGGCTAGTGTCTAGAGATTAACTTTTTCACAATGTTCTTTCAATTATCACATATAAATATTGATTTCTTAATAATTAACAAATAAGCAACATATGAACCATAGCCTATATAAAAATATTACTATAAAAATAATAACGTTCAATTCAAATAAAATATCAAAAGTAATTATTATTAAAAAAAAACTTTTTTTTTAAATAGTACAACTTGACGAATGTAGCACTTTTACAATTCTTTTAATAAGATTTTTTTAATGTACGGAGGCGCCGTTGAACGTAAGTCACAAAAATAGAATATCGTGCATTGTTCGATTTTTTTTTTGCTGCTGAGCAATTTTGAATGTTACTCACGATTTCATTCTAAATAATGGCCATACGATTTTATTTAAAAAAAATTGTGTTAAGAAATTGTCTGAACTATATAAAAATTGAAAAAAATAAGCTTTTATGTAAAAGATTTTTCAATAAGGGCGGATAAATGGCAATTCCATTTCATTTGGCAAACAAACGGCTTTGTTTAAGATTTGGGGTCAGTTCGATCTTAAGGGTGTAGGCCCAAAGTCCAAACGCAAGTAGAAGTCGAATGGCTGACTTTTTGTGGAACTGTTTCGGATTTTCTTCCGAACAGCGAACAACCTTCACGAACAGCAGCAGTATTTTGACGTTTTTTCGGTTTATGGATGTTCGTTGATTATGAACCGAATTATTTGTCTCAAATTTGGCTACTAAAATAGTGTAAAGGGCCACTGCACTAACATACAATAATTTTAATAATAAATTGCTGCTTAATCGTTTAATTTGCCATGGTGATTTAAAATCAGTAACCAAATAATAAATTATTTAATGCTTTTTTCTTTTCCTTTTTCTTTTTTCTGTTATTTTTTAGTTTGAATTCTGGTGAAATTAACCGGATGCACTTTTGCATTACTATTACGATTTAACATTTTTCTTAAATGATGTTCATATTTGCATTATTTTTATTTAAGTGGTCTTTGTATTTTCTTAACACCATGGTTACGCGATTTAATGAATACTCGACAAATACTTTTAATTGTTCTCTTCTTTTTCTTATCAAAAATAATATGGTTTTCAGAAACGCCCACTTTTAGAACTCAATTTGCCAGTGTCAAACACTTTCGGAGTACTATCGTGCGTGCTCTTAATTATTGTGGATCTATCTATTTACCGTTTTCATATTAAAATTTAACAATTTTTTTGGTTTCGTTTATTTGCTTTTCTTTGCTTCTGCAATTGATAACAACAAAAATAGTCGTAGCTAAACAATTTAAATTATACCGATTTCAGTGTTTTTTGTTAAGTTAATTTCGATGTTATTAAGGCGCTGCTGCTTGCTCGCACTTTTCGTTGACATTTGTTAGTTTTTTATTAATTTTTTGTCAATTATTAAATTTCATAGCTTTTTATATACAAATATACACCCACTTTTATAAAAAGCATATAAATTTAATATAAAAAAAGTGCAATTTAAAGAAAATAAATGAATATATTTTTGGAAAAAAAAGTAAATAAAGGAAAAATATTGTTAACAATATAAAATGAATTTTTTCGATTTTGCCAAAATGTTTTTCACTGACACATCATCATTTGTTTTTTGTCAAAATTAAATATCGTTTTAATAATAATAAAATAAAAACACACTGTGCTTTTGATAAGATATCTTTTATTGCTTAAAACAATTTACTCGTATCTATGTATTTGTACATATCTAAAGCATATATAAAATAAGCAGTGTTTGTCGGCAAGTTGTTAAAAAAGAAAAAAAAACAATTTTAACGCCGCTTTAGTAATGAATGGTCTAAACACAAATCACGATGAAGGAGTACAACCCTCAAATTCCGGTTCAACAACAATTGTTAAGTATGAAAAATCTTCTTGTTTATTCTGCAATGAATGGTTCGATTCACAAACATTTACGGTGAGTAATTCAATTACCATTTTAAATTATATCTTTGACAACAAGTGTTGCCCCTGGCAATCGTTAAAACCGTAACCGTAAAATACGAGTAAAAAGCATTTTTAACATTAAACCCAGTCGCATAACAGTTTTACTGTTAATTTAAAGAGAGACAACTATTTGTATACATTATTTTGATAGTTATGGAGAAATAAAAGAGGAACCCAAATTTATTAACTACATAAAAGCTGCTTAGCTTATCGATTCACCTTCGAACTTGTGACAATGAGGAGATTCATATATTTTATTGTTACAGTCTAATCTAAATTAGAGCGTAGAGCGTAGAGCGTTGCGTTGAATGGCGTCTAGTGTTTA
>NDXZ01092487.1:6517-24907 GCA_003055125.1 Paykullia maculata | reverse complement strand
AAAAGATTTGGCACCGCCAAATATAGCGCTCTTATTTGTTTTATATATATATACCTATAATATTAATTATAATATATATATTAAAATACTATAGGTAGGTATATCCAAGGCATATTGATTTAAAAGAATTCATCATGGGTATATCGATGGGTTTGTTGCATTTTAAATTTTAAGAAATGAGTTAGCAATGGAATCGAGTCTTAAAGCTTACTAAACATTTTATATTTGTAAATCATTCAAATCTAAGAAACTTAAAAAGAAGAATTAAATACATTATTTCCTCCTGTTCTGTATTTTTAGTTATAATAAACATTTCTAACAACAATTTAAGGAAAATTTCGTTTGTTTTAATTTCACCTAAATTATTCAAAAACGTGGGTGTTCATCCACATCTTAAAATTGTATTATTATAAAGAAACCACCAGTAATCATAGGTATCACGTTATAGGACAAAATTAAGATTTGATTTTTTTGTACAAAAAAAAGTTTGCAAAGTCCTGGCAAGATTGTTAAATATTGCAAGGAAACTAGCACATGAATATATTTGAAAGAACATATTGTGTAACTAAAAAGTATTATAAACATTGTTTGAAATATAAGTAACTTAAGACTTCGTCTATCTTATTACACAATTAAAATAAGATTTATTCTTGATTGGCTTTTTATTTTAGGAAATGCGTCGTAGACGCAATGAAGTCACAGTGGAATTACGTAAGAACAAACGTGAAGAGACAATCCTTAAGCGACGCAATGTTCCGAATTTGGACTCAAACACAGACGAAGATGACCAGTTACCAAATCAAATAAATCTAAAAAAATTGGCCGAAGCAGCTGCTGATGCATCGAAACCCGAACAACAATTGGCCGCTGTACAGGCTGCACGCAAATTACTATCGTCTGATAAGAATCCACCAATTAATGACTTGATCAATAGTGATATTTTACCCATTCTGGTTGATTGTCTTAAACAACACAATCAAACAATGTTACAGTTTGAGGCCGCCTGGGCTTTAACCAATATTGCTTCGGGCACATCAGAACAAACAAATCAAGTTGTAGCTGCCGGTGCTGTACCCCTTTTCTTACAATTACTCTCATCACCCGCTCCTAATGTCTGCGAACAGGCTGTTTGGGCTTTGGGCAATATTATCGGTGACGGGCCTGAGCTGCGTGATTTTGTCATCAAACATGGTGTGGTCCAGCCATTGTTGTCATTTATTAAACCTGACATACCTATATCGTTTTTACGCAACGTCACCTGGGTTATTGTCAATTTGTGCCGCAACAAAGATCCACCACCACCAGCTGCTACCATTCACGAAATTTTGCCCGCTTTAAATATCTTGATTCATCATACCGATACTAACATCTTAGTGGACACCGTGTGGGCAATTAGCTATTTGACCGATGGTGGTAACGATCAAATTCAAATGGTCATCGAAAGTGGTGTTGTACCAAAATTGATACCGCTCTTAGGTCATGCAGAGGTTAAGGTTCAGACAGCTGCTTTGCGTGCCGTTGGCAATATTGTTACCGGTTCGGATGAGCAAACACAAGTGGTGCTCAACTACGATGCTCTTGCGTTCTTCCCAGCTTTGTTGTCTCATCAAAAGGAGAAAATACGCAAAGAGGCCGTCTGGTTCTTGTCCAACATAACTGCAGGCAATCAATCACAGGTGCAGGCTGTCATCGACTGCGGCTTATTACCTAAGATTATCGAAAATCTGCGAAACGGCGAATTCCAGACACAAAAAGAAGCTGCTTGGGCCATTAGTAACTTGACTATCAGCGGTAATCGTGATCAGGTCTTTACACTCATTACACAGGGAGTCATACCACCATTCTGTGATTTGTTGTCGTGTCAAGATACCCAAGTTATAAATGTAAGTCTTTATTTTTTTTTTTTTTTTAAGTATTTAACATACAATTCGTACCGATATTCGATTTTGTATTAACTAGCAAGAAAGCAATATCAAAGTTTAGACGGCGGCTGAAAAGCAACTATGTTTTTTTTTGTGCCGCTGTTAACATTAGGAAATTTTTCTTGCAGCATTTTGTTTTTGCGAGGAAGGAAATATATAAGTTCGAGTAAAAATAAGTTTTTCATATGAAACTTTAAAAAAAAAATGTTATACTTTTGCGCTAAAATTCTATTGGGTTCGGTCAACTGGTTTTTAAGTTTTTGGTACTGTGTATTAATGGTACCTTTTGCCGTTTTTCTATCTAATTTGATGATTGTTTATAACAAATTCTTTTAAGGCACGATAATTGATACTTTTCAATTAAAACAAAAAAAATTTTATGCGAATCTGAATAGTCTGGAATATTTGAAGTTCTATAAAATGTTAACAAAAAAATTACACAAACTTTCTTTAATTTTATGCAAACCCTTTACAATTTCTTAATGAACATGTTTTAATAAAACTATGATTATCCATACACAGGTGGTTCTAGATGGTCTTAATAATATGCTCAAATTGGCCGAATTCCATGTTCATGATGTAGCTAATTTAATTGAAGAATGCGATGGTCTTGAAAAAATTGAAAGATTACAAAATCACGAAAATGTGGAAATCTATAAGTTGGCTTATGAAATTATTGAACAACACTTTTCTGACGAGGTATTGTACTTATTCGCACGCTTTTACAGCACAAGTTTTCAATTTGTACTAACAAAAAAATGTGTTTTTTTACAGCCTGAACAAGCATCCATGGCTCCAGCTGCGGATGATACTCAATATCAATTTGATCCAAATGCCGAGAGTAGATTATCGAACACATTTAATTTTTAACAAAATTCCCCTTATTTTTGAATGTGACCATGGTTGAAATGTTGTGTTGTTAAATTGCAATTAACCAAAATCTTTTTATATATATTATACATATATTTAATTTAGAATCAATACGCAGCCACAACAAATGAAAAAGGATTTTTTAAATAACAAACAAAATCAACAGCAACAACATAATAAATGAGTCCATGATAATTTAATTATTGTAATTTAATAATATATTATAAAAAAAAAAATAATCTATATATAATTCTATATATAAAAGAAACCCAAACATCAGATTAATTGAATTTTTGAGTTTTAAACACGTTTTTGGAAAAAGTAAAAAAATCTACGAAAATTTATTTCTTGACTTCTTTTATTCGAAGTTTATTTTTTACGCAACGCAAAAAAGTTTTATAGGTCATTTTCTTTTTATGTTATACAAAAGAAAAATTAAACTAATAATTTATTACTCTAAAGAATTTCTTTTAATTTTTAGTTTTTGGAACTAAAAAAAACAATGTTTTGTAGAAAAAAAAAAAGAAAATTTAACTTTAAAATAATTTTAATAAAACTAAAAGTTGGTTTTTATTTATGTATGTATGTATATTCTTTTTTTTTTTTTTTTCTGAAAAATACTTCAAAACTACAATCATATTGTTAAATTTTATTTATTATTTTTTATTTTGATTTTTCTTTTTTGCAAAGAAAATTGTTTATTTCTCTACAGTTTTCTCTTCGTTTTTTTTGGTTTATTTATTTTTATTTTTTCGAAAATTTTGGTTGTAACTGAAAAACCTATAACGGATATTGAATTTTCATAAAGCATTCAAGATCAAGACTCAACGCTCATCACAAATATAAATGAAAACAAAAAAATCAAGTATTTAAAGACGCCAATATATTTAAAAAATATTACAACGTTTTTAGGAAAAAAAATTTCTTTTAAATCGTAAATATAAATCTAATTACAATAAAAAATCGTAACAAAACAAATAAAACTAATCTAATTTAAAATATTGCAAACGGTGAGTTTTTATGCGATACAAATGAATACATTTTTGTAGCTGAATGTATTCACCTCTATTTTTATTACACAAAGTCAACAATTCGCTGCCATTTAGGCCTGTCGCACAATCCGACTGGGCTAATGGTACTTTCGCGATATTCGTGCCGATCATTTTTGTTTTATCTTACTATTATTTTATTATTTATTTTTACTATTTATTTTGGGGCGCTACTATAAAACTTAACCGCTACTTAAGATTTATTTTAACACCTAGAGTTTAAACACTGAAATATCTAAAGCTATTGTCAAATAATTGCCCAAAAAAGCGTGATCCCTAAATAGTATGTTTTTAAGTCCTTGATTAATGTGGAAATGTACCTTAACCAATTCTTAAGGACACCAAACAGCTATAAAAAAATGTTTGCTTTAAAATAGTGGTAACGTTTTCTTGGGCAAATATATACATGGGTATGTGACGAATGTAAGCGTAAGCAACTGAGTTTTGGTCGCTATCCATAATTGACCCACAAAAAACATTTTATAAAGGTGCAGTGCCTTGAAATTCTCACCATACGTATGTACATACTTACATATTTATTTGAAGCGCCTATTAAACGGTCATACTTGGTATGTTGAAATATCAAAATCTTGATTTTTAACAACCAAACTGACACGAATTTTTCACTATTACACAGTTTGATGGTATGATGAAATACCGTGACATTTCGACTAAAATAGGTTTAAAGCGCATTTCATTAGATTTTACATTTTAGTCTCGTGCTACACTTCTGTTTAATTCGTTATAGCTTTTTTTGTTCTTAGCTGCTTTTAAATCAAAATGGTTCGTCTATTATCATCTGCATATAATGGTGTTATTAGTACTATCGACAAGTTTGTACCTAATTTTTTACGACCTTTATGGATGAGTCCGGCAGGCCCTAAAACTGTATTCTTCTGGGCACCAGTGTTTAAATGGGTGAATTACGTTCTATTCTGTATAAAAAAAAATAATACTTGATACATTTATGCTACTTAAAGGGCCTGGTTATTGCTGGAATTGGAGATATGACGCGCCCTGCTGAACGTTTATCAATGAACCAAGCATCAACATTGGCTCTAACTGGTCTTATTTGGTCTCGATATTCAGTGGTTATAATACCTAAAAACTATATTCTATTAACTGTTAATATGTTTGTAGCTATCACACAAAGTATACAACTTGCGAGGGCTGTTAAATATCAAATGGAGCAGAAAGAAAATAAATAACGTTGCAGCTTATCAAAATCTAATACCAACGAAAAAGTGTGTTTTTTTTAAGAACTAAATCAAATATTGTTAACTTAAATTCTTGGCTTAAGGGACTTATTGCTTGTTTTATAGTTTAATGTTAAAGTATTTTAAATTCAAAATCTGTTAATTATGTGCGGCACAAAGTTGCCGCTAATTACAATAATTTTACGGCGTTGAAGTCTAACATTCGACTTTGTTTTCAAGAAAGTGCTGTCGAAGTTATTTATAAAGATTCTGAGTTTTGTTTTTTAAAGTCAAGTTGTAATTTGTTACAAGGTGGCAGAATTACGGTTACAAATGCATATATAATTTAAAACATATTTTTATTTATTTTCTTTGTTTTTACATTTACACAAACACTTTTTGTTTTGTTCTACTAACTGCTTTTGATATATCGGCCAGGTAAAGAAACAATGTTTTACTTGTAAAACTAACACCACCTGAATTTGTCTTGAGTGTAGACATATTATATTTTTCACAGTTTTCTTAAAAAATTGTTCAAAGAATTACTTTTTCGTTGCAAAATGTTTTAAAAAACGACTTTCAAAACTTATTCTCAACACGCTCGCTTGCATTCTTAAAACAGCACAATGTCTATTTTGAAATGCTTAATATATTTTTAGTACAACAATTAACAAATGTATAATCAAAATTTAAAAAAATTAAATTTTTTTTTTAAACCTGCATCCCTTTTTTTAAACCTAAATAACCTCAAACACATAATTCTATACACTTGGCAACACTGCGCCAACCTGCCTATGTTTTGTTGCAAATAGTTTATTGTTGTTTTGCAAATAATGTAAAGAAAATTTAAAAACTATAAACAATGATTAAAATAAACAATAAATGCAGGACTTGTTTAAATGAATCCAGCAAAGGATTAAAATCTCTTAAAAAAATCACTACAGATGAGAATAATCAACGAAAATCCTATGCTGAACTCTTAAAGGAAGTGGCCAATATAAATGTAAGTTTTTAAACAAAAATTGGTATCTACATAATACATATAATTAGTATTTGTTAAAAAAAATTAATTCACTTCGGCCCCTTGTCACAGATACTGCATGATAAATGTTCGAAACTGCCTCAGGGTATTTGTAGCTGCTGCTCGCAGAAATTAAAAGCAGCTTATGCCTTTGTCCAGAAGGCCCTGGAAGTAAATGAAAAACTTTACTCAATGTTTTTACTACAACAATCGGATGATGTCAATAAACCATTGGATTGCTTACAAGAAGTTCAAATTGATATTGAACCATGTAGAGAGATTAAAAGTGAGCATGGAGATGATGTAAGTGACAGCGTAGGGAATGCTGATGGCATGACTGGGTCAGAGTTCCTAAAGAAAAGTATACAGTTGAAAGAAGAAAACACGGAAGATGCCTTAGCTGTAAATTACACCGCGAGGGAACAGAATTTTGAAGAATGGTAAGGTTAATTAAAAAAAAATGGTTTGTAAATACCAACTGAAATTATCAAAAAATTGTTCGAAGTCAAAATTCATAATACACATAAAGAAGTAAATATGTATAAAGAATTAGTCCAACATTTTCCGTAGAATTTTTTTTATAGAAAATTTTTAAACAAAGAAAGAATATTTTGTAAATACAGAACTAATATTTTTATTATTATATTTGTGTATATTGATAAGCAATGCAACAACTTTTCTTGTTCTCCCTTTAGTAATGACTTAAAAGATTCTTTAGATGTAACCAACCCTAGTATTTCTCCTACGACAAAAGTTTCTGAAACTGAGGACAATATTCAAGATATTTTACAACAAACTATGGATACATCCGATGATAATAATAGCATTAATGAAACTTTATTTCCTTTGGCATCAGATGATGATGAGTGGCAAAATGATTTAAATAAATTAAATAAAAAATCGTTCAAAAGAAAAACATTGCCTTCTAAAAAATCAAAGAAATCACGTGAAAACGTGGATAACAAAAATGAAGACGAATGGTTGCAAGTAAAGTGTAATGAATGTGATAAAATATTTGATAATTCACGTCTATTAAAGCGGCACCTGCGTCTGAATCATGTGCCGGATGAGCTAAAAATTCAGTGTCTTCATTGTGAGGCCAAATTTAGCCGACGCCATAATATGTACGCTCATATGCGTCGCATTCATAAGACGGAAAATTTGCAAGAGTTTCAAATACAACCGAAGAAAACAAATGCCGAAAAACAATATGCATGCCAACAATGTCCTCGATCATATACCAACAAGTATAAATTAATTGCTCATGTAAATAGTCATCATTGTGCCGAAACCAAAGACGCGGCTGCTAAAAAGAAAGTGCTTCAGCCGAAGAAACGGTTTCTGTGCACGCTCTGTGGTCTGAAGTTCGATAGTGAGGGAAATTTAAATATACACTTTAGACGACATACCGGTGAAAAACCGTACAAGTGCGAATTTTGTGATAAGGCCTATCCTAGATTGTACGACGTTCAGGTACATCGTCGTACGCATACTGGCGAGAAGCCCTATCAATGTACACTCTGCGAGAAGACATTTAGACGATCGAACAAATTAAAAGTTCACATGAGGACACATACAAACGAACGTCCATACAAGTGTACGCAGTGCGAGAAGGCATTTAAACAATCAAAAGATTTAAATATACACAAACGTACGCATACCGGCGAAAGACCCTATAAATGTGATGTCTGTCTGAGTACATTTACGCAAAGTAATTCTTTGCGTTTACATAAAATCAAGCAGCAACATTTTGAAAATCCAAATGCGGCTGATAATTTATCCGAAGGAATACCACATCCACCACCACCGCAACCAACACTGATGTGTCCACCAACATAAAGTATTAAATAATTTGTAAAAAGATAAATTAAATTAATTATAGTCATAATTGCAAGAATTTTTTAATCCTATTACTTTTAAATCTTATAACTAAAGAGCCATCGTTCACATAAAATCACATCTATTTATTAATAATATTTATTTATTTATTTTACATTATACCTTTTAATTTTATTATTTTAAATTAATTTTTGTATTGTTTTTTTTTTAGTGTTTAATATCGTTAATTCTTGTTGCATATTTTACTATTTTTAATATATTTTTACATATGTATTTACATATCTTTAAGTAAGCGATTTGTTATAATATTAATGTACATACATATCTGTGACTGTTTATGGGCCGGAAGTTATGTAGGTTATAAAAACCTAATTTTTAAAAGGCTTAACGCAGTGACAATGTATGTATGCATGTAACCCATAAAATAAAATATTAAATAAATCAACTTTTAGTTTTTTTGTTCATTGCAAAAGTAGTGTATGTATATGTAAGTCACTTAAACGTAAAAAAAAACGTAAACTCGTACCTTGTTAGTTTCTGATACAATTTTATTATTTGTTAGCTGGGGGCTCGTGGTTTACTTACGATTGAATAGAAAAAGCTAAATTTTTAATAAAAAAAAAATATTTTGTTTCCATATTAAAAAAATATGTCTAAAACTATTTCCCTGTTGCAGTCACTTTATAAAGAAAATACATCTTGAGATGAAGTTAATGCGATCGAAGTAGTGGGCTTGGCACTTCCAGTGTAACGTCAAGATAGGGTGGATCATTGTTATTTTCAAATATTAAGTTTTAACCTTTCCAATAAAACATAATTTTTGAAAAAAATATTTATTAGATTTTTATAGCCTGGGGGCAAATAACAGCATTCGATATCGATTGAAAATAAAAAATTCTAATTGGAATTCCGTAAATGCAAAGAAAACTTGCATGTTCAAACAACATTCGATCGCTATCAAATGCCGTAATTTGACCCCTGGGGACCAAAATCTAGAAAATTATTAAGACAAACCTGAACCTTTTAAAGAGTCTGCCAAGGGGTACATTGTGTCGCTTCCTCAAAGGAATATGTAATAATCTGGGAATTTTATATATGTATATGTATACATATATATAAGACAATCTGCACGAGCTATTTAAGTGCATGGTCACCGAAGTCGTGTGATTTGACCCAACTAGAATAAGCCACAAACAACATAAAAAATTTACAACAATATTTTCTTTCAAAAACTAAATAGAGTGCTGATTTTGAATCTAAAATAAATGGTCGCCCTAATTAACAACTACATATGCATACATACATGTGTACATAAATCTTGTAGTTAATAAATTTTACAGAAAAAGAAATGTTTTATTATTGATTTTGTATATATGTACATACATACATACATATGTTCATGTACATACATACGTATGCACATTTGTAAATCGTTTAATATTTTACATAACTCTTCATAAAGTTTCCTAAAATATTAAAATTTGTTGTTACTTTTAAGCTTTCTTTACTTATGCCGCATTTCACTAATGCTTATGCCAGATTATCAGTAGACTAACAACAAACATATAAATTTATAAAATGTTTAAGAATATTAAACAAAAAATGAAGGTTTCTTAGTAAAATATTCAAAGTAGAAAATTTAAAATAATAAACAAAAAAATATTATTTATTAAAGCTATTATAAAAGCTTTGACCTTTGTTGTTTTATTAAAAAGCACACATAACAAAGTTAATAGTTGTTTAGTTTATAGTCGACGTTTCATCAAACTTGTGGGGCCGCAAGTAAATGTGTGTAGCTGATAGTATGTATCTATAGTGTCATTTAAATAAATTAACTATAAAAATTTGTACACGTGAAATTGTTAGAGAAAAAAAAACAAACACTTTCTTAAACAGCTGTTGATCTCGAAAAAAAAATTGGCAAAGAAAACATGTTTTGCGATACCTACATATAAGCATTTACTTTTGTGTGTTTTAATGAGTTTTATTAATAGAATTTTATAAAATCTACACATTTACATGTTCTTTTTCAAACAAATTTCCGCAAAAAATCGCATACATACGGAAGTGTACAATTTTTTCTTTTTGGTTTTTGTATTTTGTGTAACGTAGCGTATAAAAAATTGTAGTTTGTTTTACGTAGTCAAGGCCAAGGTGGGAGAAAGCTTTAGTGTGTCTGTTTGCAAAAAAAAAAAAAAAAAAAAAAAAAANNNNAAAAAAAAAAAAAAAACAAAAACAAATCTTTCTTATTAATTTGTCTCATGAGCAGTGTTGCCGGAATTAATATAGAAAAAGGCAAAAATTTGAAAAAATATATGTAAATAAATAAATAAATAAATAAATAAATAAATAAAAAATGAATATTAATTTAAAACACACATATATATACATACATACATAAATATACATTGTCTTTTTATAAAAAAATATTTACTGTATTTTGTTTATCTTTTAAGTATAACCTCCTTTACGGCCGGCCCTATGTCACAGGCTACTAACTAACCACCTTCAAAGGGAAATTTCATTTCATTTATAACCAGTTTTGTAATATAATTGTAAACAAAATATCAATTAAGAATTTTGAACAAAATTAAAATTTAAAAAATAATTTTTAAATAAATTGGCAATTTGTCAAAGATTGTTTGTAATGAAAAGGTATCTTTTTCGATATAGGTATTATTATATTTTACAGAATTTGCTTTAAATACATTCAATTACTGGAAGTTTTTCTTTGTTTTTATTTTTGTATAAAATTGATTTTTTTTTGTTTGTTTCCGGCAACACTGCTAATGGTTTAAGCTCTTCAATTTTTTAATTCGTTTTCCGCTCTTATTGTTTTTAGATAGCGATTACGAATGCAAATATTTTTTTGTTTCTTATACGGTTTTGCTAAAATTATTTTATTTTTTTATTTTATTTCACAGCGTAATTTAAACGAAAACAAAACATTTAATAATAAACAAGTGTTTTCGGTTGGCGATACACAATTAATTATTGTAAGATTTTTCCGCAATTAAATAAAGTGGTAAAATACAACTTCACACATGTCTTCTACTGTCGTACCACCTTCCGCTCCACCACCACCAGCTGCACCCGTTAAAATAGGTTTGCATTCGAAAATTTACAATGGTCTAATTGGTGCTGTTGACAAACATGTGCCAACTAAATTACGACCTTTATGGAATCATCCTGCAGGTTAGTTTTAATTTACTATTATTTGAATTTTTTTTTTTCATAAGAACTTTATAAAAAATGTTTTTATTAAAATTTAGGTCCCAAAACTGTTTTCTTTTGGTCGCCTATGTTTAAATGGGTAAGTCTTATATAATCATATTGTGTAAGATTAAATTATTTAACATTTTTAAAAAGGAACGTGTTTATTTTGTTACAAATAATAGGGGCATTCGTTAAATCCCTTAAATGCCTCGTATACCTCTTAAAATATTATATGAAAGTTTAAGAATTTACGAGGTATTTAAGTGATAAAGCGAATACCCCTATTATAAGAGATTTGAAAGTGCATATTTTAAATATGTATGTACTAATAAAAAATATAAAAAATGATAATAAAAAAAATAATACATAAAATAAATTTAAATATAAATACATATGTATGTATGTATGTAGATTAAAAAGTACTGTGTGTACTGTAAGAATAGAGCTGTCTCCGAATTGCGAAAAAGTACTTAAGTTTTTTAAACAAACTTAGGCTAGGAAATAAATGGTGGCTTTTTATAAATAAACCTTTGATCAATTATAAAATATTTTATGAATAAGTGGTTATATGTTTGTGTCTTCATATCAACTTTAACGTTTTTACAAAAATTTTATTAAGATATTTAAAAAACTTAAGAAATTTCCCAACTTTCAAAATATGTAGTAAAAAGAAGCCAGATAGATTTAAACAAGATACTAAAATAAGAAGGACCTAATAGTAAAAAAAAGAGTGAGCAAAACCAGCAAAATTTATTTTGAACTTTAAAAATTATTCTGATTTAAAATTATATTTTGTTGTTATAGCGATTAAATGGCAATAAAAATTTGATTTATTTTGTCCAATACATACATATGTATGTTCAATAATAGTTGACATTTTTTAATTTTTCCTTGTATAATTTTCTTATAATGGAAAAATTTATATACAATAATATTGATTTATTAATAAACAAAAACATATGTATTAAATAAATAAAAAAACTACTTAAAATTAGTACTCAATAACCCGGGAAAATTGATTATCCAGAATGCTGCCGGTTGCGACCATTACGGATAATCGAGGTCTCACTGTATATGGTTTTTGACAATTCGAGCCGTAAGATTACTATTTGTTGTTATGTAATAAATTTCTTAAATGCTTTTTAATAAATTTTAAGAAAATTTATGTTATCAACATAGAAAATTGTTGCTATATTAAAAATTTCCGTCGAAAATTGTTTTCGATTAATATGCTTTGAAAAATCTTTATGTACCAAAAAAAAAAATGTTTAGAATATTTTTGTGATTGAAAATTTTTTCATAGCAAACTGTTTATGTTTCCACAGATTGTATTTCTATAAAAAATTCATGCCAACGGAAATGTTTTTTATGTTTTCAAGAAAATTTCTAATTTATGTTATTGATAAATTTAATAAATAAATTTTTTGGGGAAATTTATGTAATCGATAAAAAACGATACGATAAAATTTCTGGAAAATTAATATACATTTGTATGTACATATGTACATATGTTTTCCTTGAGGGTAATGTTTGTTACGCCATAAATTTTCGCGGTCATATTTAATTTTTAACTTTATAAGATGTTTAAAATTTGTTTTATTTTATTTCTAGGGTCTAGTCGTAGCTGGTTTGAGTGACTTGGCGCGACCCGCTGAAACTCTATCTGTTTCACAATGTGGTGCCTTAGCTGCTACTGGTATTATCTGGTCGCGTTATTCCTTAGTGATTATTCCCAAAAATTGGAGTCTATTTTCGGTAAATTTATTTGTGGCCATTGTACAGTCCGTACAATTGGGACGTGCCTATATGTATCAAAGGGAAAAATCTGCAAAAGAAACTGCAAATACACCCGCTATAGAAGCTGCTAAATAATTAAATTAATAAAATTGAAGGTAATTTTTGTTTATTCCGTTTGTCTTCAATGAAGATTTATTACTTGTTTTTTTTTCTTTTGCAGAATTTAATTTAAATGTGTGTGTGGTCAAGCGAGACAAGGTGCTAAATAAAATGTAAATGAATTTTTTAAAAAGTGATATTTTCAATATTTACATTCGTTAGAAAAAAATACATACGTTTTTATCTTCCCAATTAAAGTAAACATAAACTGTTGACAAGTTTATAAATACTTAAAATCATAGCACAATTTAAAAACAAAAACCCTTATGATTAAGTTTAATTATTAGATCTTAATTACTACGCTGTTATATAACATAGTATGTTCTTCTTGTTTAAAGGGAGTTTATTTTTTGGTTAACATATCGATAATAATTGTAAAAATACTGTAGAAATTAAAAACATTAAAAATATTTAAAAAAAAAAACACAAATAATTTTTAAAATAAAGACTGTGAAAAGGTAAAACAAATTTCAATTATTTTTTACTTACCCCTTTAAAAATATTTGTAAAGCTTTTAATGAAATAAAGCCTTGCAACAAATGATATTTAAAAGCTTTTAGGGGTTTTATCGTATTTACATACATATGTATCTGTAAGTATTATAAGCCTGATTTATTTATGGCCGATTTCCTAAACGCAAGTTGCAATGCATACGTGAAATTACTGGCAACGTCTAATGTTCCTAATTGGCTTGCAACTTAGTTTTATGAGCCTTATCTGTCAAAATCTTGCATCAATTTTATTTGGTATGAAAGCAGGGTTGTACCTAAGGCCTGCTTTGCATTGCATACACATTTTTTTGATTGATGCTTTGCAACTTGCGTTTAGGAAGTCGGCCTATCTTTAGCCATTCCAAATCGCTAAATGTGGCAGTAAATAAAGTTTAATTATTATTTTGTTAAAAAAAAACCTCTTAAAGACAAATTAATGAAGTCGTCATGATAATCAGGTTATACTGGCAGCCCCGGCTCCAGGATCGGTGCAGTAGCCCAATCAGCTACTTACCCTAAACCTTTCTGATTACCAAAACCTCTATATCACAAAGAGGTCCTGTGTTCCTTATAGGAACAAAAGGAACTAATCTATATTTATGCTAAGAGTATGTTTAACCAAATGAAAATTATAATAACTCATTTCTATTTGCAGATGATATTGCCTTTTACTCTTTAGTTGCAATAGAGATTTTATTGATGTCTTACAAAATTATATAGAATATTGCATTCAAACTGTTATTGATTGGGCTACGAACAACTCCCTGTCTATTAATGCTTTATAAACGAAGGCAATTGCTTTTAATCCATTTTATTGTTTTAATGTTGATTTGTTTGTTTTGTCTATAACGTAAAGCGGAAAGAACATATTTCCTGTCATGTTAAAAGATTTTTAGGATGTTCTTTTTCGGATTTTGTAAAATATCGTTGTATGATTTTCGCTTATAAAGTAAAAAAAAATGGTAGGACATTGCCTTTGTCTCGGTCTTTTGCATTTAGTCGTTCCACTAGCAATTCACAGATTTTGACCCCTAGGATTGATCTCTTTTTTTAAGAAAGCTTTTATGATTCGGGCTACTCGCTTTTGGAATCACCTTTCATTAGAGCTTCGTATTTTCGCATATTCAAATGTTTTCCGACGAAAATTTTTCAAACCGGACAGAAGTTGTCCTGCCACAGACACCGCTTTTACATTATATACCTTTGTATGTGGTTGCCACTTCCCCTGCTCGGGTTTTGTCTTTTTTAAGCAAGAATAAAACATTAATAAAACATTAAAACATTCTAGTCACATTTGCAACAAGTGTAATACAGGTTAATTTAAGTTTCTGCATGAGTTTAGTACTAAAGCATATACAAGTATTTAAAATGGTGTCATAAAACAAAACATACTTTGTTTTTTTAAAGGAGTGGCCGGCTGGTTATGGTCACAGTAGTTTTTGAGGGCAGATTACATATCGATTTTTTGTTTGTTTTTGTTTTCATGTTTAACAAAATAAGGTCGTAATTAACCTTAAATTATCTAGTCCAATCGTTGTACAAATAACTTTTTAAATATTTAAACAAATCAATAAATAAAAACAACATTTTTAATATAAATCTTTGTTTTAAAAGGAATAAAATGTTTATTTGTTGTTTTCATAAAGTGAATTATAGAAGCAGGCATTTAAGTACCAAACAATTGTTAATAAAACATACATACGTCGTCTGTCTGTTGTTTTAATATTAAAATTAAATGTATGAATTACACAACAGTCTGGGAAAATTAAATTTATGTTTAGTTAGGAGTAAGCAAGAATATTAAACATTTTAAAACAAATTATAATACTCAAGTAAATAAGAGAAGAAAAAGAAAAAAGTTATAAAAAAAGAAAAACACATAACATATATGTATGTAAATACCTAGTGCTAAATTGTAGATAAATAATACCTTAATAATGATGAAAAATCATTTTAAATAAATGACATTTAAGGCCTAATTCATAATAACATTTATAAAAGTTTTGTTTTGTTAAAAGTTTTTAACAACAGAATTTCCACCAAATGGAATTTGTTTTAGAAAACTTTCTTATAATGTTTTAAAATTTTATTAAAAATTAGGCTGCTAAAAAGCTGGAGAGTATGAGGAAAAGGAGCTTAAAACTAGTAGAACATTATTTTAAATATAAATAGAAAATTTATAGCAGAGAGCTTATTAGTTCTTATAAAAATTGTAAATTTGGTATGAAGTTGAAAAAAAAAACATGACGCACAAAAAAAAATGGTTGTTTTACATTTACGAATAATCCAAAATATTTCTGCATTATAGAACTTTTTTGTTCGGTTTTTATAAAAACGTTGACAGTGTGTGGTTTTTTCTTTTGAACTTTACCAGAAACCACCCGAAGAATGGCCACCGGGTGGTACACGTGTTTTATTAGCAGTAGCTGCAGCGGCCTCACCACTATTGCCATTAGCAAAAATACCATTTGAAGAGTTTGTTTTGTTATTGGAATTGTCAACTTTAGTTACAATTACATCGTCTTTTTTGTGGTAAACTTCTTCGCGTAATTTCTCCACAGCTACGTTGGGATCAACTGAACCCATACAAGCATTCAAATTGGAAGAGTTTTGTTGATTGTATTTAGGTCGTGGAGCATTTACACTTACTTCAGGTTCAGCAAATATATTCGAATGGCCACCGCCTGGAGGTTTTAAAATACGACTGGAAGGACGGGTACTGTTGGTCAAGCCAATTTTTAATTCGGTTGTTGTCATTGTTATTCTTTTATTGAGTGAACTAAAAGTAAAAAATAAGCATTTATTTATATGAAATTTAGTAATATTTAAGTTGAGGAAAAAACAGAACATTTTAAAGAAGACCGTTCTCGTTGCACACACCCTATTCTATGTATTAACTATTAACAAATGACTTCACTGTTTTAAATTCTGTTGTTGTATATTTTCTCCTTTTTTACAATATGCGCGAATTCAACAACAACAACAAAAGTCAAATAATAGATGAAATTACAACGGGCACGGAACAAAGCCATATACATATGTATGTATATGTATATATGTACGTTTGTATATAAAATACACTAAAAGAAATTTAATTGAAAGCACAATTTTTTATTGGCAGAATTATTTCATTTAAAGCATAAATACTCTGCACCATAACAAACAAATTTAAAAATGATTTGCGCTAAACTTTTATTGTGATTTTAACATTATATATATGTATATATATAAATTCCCGTAGTTCCTACAAGGAGCATGGGCCATGATTTTAACATAAGAAATACATAATTCAGTTTTAATATAACAGTTTTGCAAGGGACAACTGGATTTGCGAGAGCAGGGGCCTAATTCTAGCAATTCCGATACCAAATGCAAAGAAAACTCGCACGTTCGAACAAAATTTCGATCGAAATCGAATGCCGTAATTTGCCCTCAGGTTTTCGGGTGCCTATGGTTAAAAACATATGGCAAATTGAAAACTTCAGCCAACCGATAGTAAAATTGATTTCGAACTCCCTAATTTTTACAAAAGCGGATCTATACAGGTGACATCAACAGCATAGTTTAACGTGATCCTAAATAACAAATTCCATATAAAAATTAAAACATGTTTGTATATAGGTATGTAATTGGCCAATTCACAACCTCTGTTGTATCGTAGTAAATTGTAAAAACTAAATATTTTTCAAACAAAAAACAAAAACAAATTTGTTTAAAGTATTAACAATATACATCAATAAAACGATACAACACAGGTTGTGAATTGGCCAAATCTAAACAAGTGTTGCAAGTTTAGGAAATTCGTGAATGGAGTGTATAAATGTAAGTTCGAAAAATGTTTTTACATTTTCTTAACATAAGCTCTCCACGTGAGATGAAATGTGATAAACATGTGAGAAACCGTCGGCAGAGTAACGAAACTAAATTCTAAATAATACAAATCGCCACAGAGTAAAGATGTTTCTTTTTTATTTGGATTATTGAGGTATTGTATACAATATTTCAGGAGGTCCATACCAAAACGCAATAACTCCACTTGAACAGTTTTTTAGATGAACGAATAAATAAATTTAATGAATGCCAAAAGGATTTTTACAGTTGTTGTGGTTAAATACTTTTCCAGGAAGAATACAAATCATTATTTTATTTATTTATCAGGCAATTAATTTTTAAATTATTTGGATAACAAATTTGTTATTGTTGAGTTTTGGTCCGAATTATCGTATTAATTTCATTTTGCTATGAACCAAAGTGGAAATGCTTTGTTTTGATATAAATTAGGTTTGGAACTATTGCTTTTGCCTCGAACTGCATATGTTTTTTAGAAAAAATACAAACACTTTTACTAACGATGTTTAACTTTTACAAAAATTAAAAATGTGTTACATTCTCACTTAAGTGTCCTCCTCCAAAGAATTAGATATATGTTGTTATGTCATCTGTTTCACTGGCATTTTGCTCTTTGGTGTTGAATACCAGTAAAATTATTGACACTTAACATGTTTTTAATAGTGGCTTTATAGATTTTAATATGTAGAATTGAATTCAGTTAAAAAAGAACGAAATAAAGCTCCTCATTTTACGATAATATTTTTTTAAAAGTATAAAAATAAGAAAAATTTACTAAATTCTAATTTCCAGTCCTCCCGGCGATTAAATTTAACGTTTCCTGATATAAAAATTTTACATATTATCTCATGTGGAGACTCTATGTAATACGTATACCTATATTTACACTTTTTTTAAGAAATGTATGAAAATATGGTGCCTCTAATAGAATTTCTCTAATTACATACATTCAAACATACATTAGTCTGTCTTTATTTTAGTACGGATGTTTGTCTGTCTATACGTGTGATACCTATAGAGAAAAAATACATCACATCACAA
>NDXZ01092486.1:0-11189 GCA_003055125.1 Paykullia maculata | reverse complement strand
ATGCGCAATGCGCAATCTCTATATCTATCATTCTTGACTCTGACCGTGAGTCATGATGATCTTAACTAACCACCGCTAGTAGAAGCATGTAGTAGTTTTACATTTAACCCTATACACGTGTAATTATTCATAATTTGCTATTGTTAGCATCGCTGTTGATGACACAAACATATTGTGAATAAATACCATTCTCCTCTATAATTAAGTAAATATTGATTTGCAGAAATGAGAGTAAAACAACAAAAAAATACGACAAGAGAAACAACATAAAAAGTATACAAAAACATAACATGTTATTTTGTTTGTAACCACAAAAACAATTCTCATAAAAAATATGCGTCATCTGGTCTGGTAACTACTTTGGTTACACACAATTATAATAACTGATCCTTCTCTTTAAGCATCTTCCTTGACCGCATCCTGTTTTTTTTTATATCTTTTTTTCTCTTCAAATACCAATTATTTGTTTAGTCTTAAATGTTTTTACATACATACCTATGTACATACGTACATGCATATTTCCGATAACTTTTAAACTGTCTTAGTTTATTTATTCTTTTAGTTATACATACATATTTATCTAAACCACAAAAACATTGCATACAACAGCAACACCTACCTATTGGCAAAATATACCAATTGTTGCTAAACTCCAAAAACTGCAAGAACCAAGCAATAACAATAATAACAACAACAACGATAAAACAAGTAAATTTTTGTTGTTGCTCTGCGGGTGTTGTTGGTTGAATGCATTTTTATGCGGTGCGTAACTTTAGCCATCCGTTGGCTTATTTTCCTTTGGTCTTTTTTATTATTACGGTTTTGCTTTTTACTTCATTTAAAATTGGTTCAGTCTTATTGTTGCTTGACTTGTATTTTGTTTTTGTTGTTGTTGTTTTTATATATATTTTTTAAAGATAAATCAAAACTGGAAACAATGAAATCATTTCATTTTCAATGGGTGCTTTTTATGGTTTTCTAAATTATACCTTTTTTTTTTTTAACTTGAGGTTGTCTTAACTTGTTTAGAATGTTTCGTAATATTTAGATAAAAAAAAAATATTTTTTCGGGATTTCATTAAAGATTGACACAAAAGGCTTTATTTTATAACCAAAATATAAATGGATAGCCGAATTTGTTTTCAATTATAAAGTATGGCTATGCATTTTGAATGCCTGTTGGTTCATCTTTATGTAAAAATGTCATTCACACTAAAACAAAATACATATAAGTAAAATATAAACAGTATCGGTGCAGATCCAGGTAAACAAAAACAAAAACAATGTTTCCCTTTATAGGTACCTATCTATAAAAATTAATTATGTTTATTGTTTTTACTTTTATTGCCGACGTTTTAAAAAAGCAGTTTTTACAATTACATATTTGTTTCATGTAAACAAAAGAAAATTATTTGTTTTTAGTTTAACATTAAACTATTAGCAAAGATTGATTTTTCCTTATCTGGTTTTTCATTTAAATTTTTAAATTCCTGAGCTTATAATAAATGTGTCGTTTCCAATTACATAGTATTAAAAAATTATTTTTAGTTGGAAACACACAAATAACACTTCCTTCTTTTAAAACTACACATAGAAAAAATGTAGTAAATAAATAAGCAAAAATAATTTAAAAATTATTTTTATTTAAAATTTATAATATTAAATATTTTTAGAAAAAAATTTTATTTTCTTGAAATTGAGAGAGAGCGCTGATAAAACAGTTGATTGTCGAAATTTGGGGAAGACATACATATAATGAATTTATTATTTTATTTCTTTGTTTTTAAAAATATCTATGTACATAATATTTGTGTATTAATTTTATTGTTTTTATTTTTTATTTTAACTGGTAATGTCAATAACTGTCAATATAAAATGTTTATTTGCTTTATTAATATTAACACATGTGCTCTCAAATAATATATTTTTTAAATGTCCTCATTTTGCATATAATAGTTTAAAAAATAGAACAATTAATGAGTTCTGAATTTGCCAATAAATGTGTTGCTTTAGAAAATAATTGTTATTTGCTAAAAAAAAATAAAACCAACTAAATATAGACACTATTCAAACTGTCGTCTCATACAACTGTTTAGAAACCATAAATGAAATGTGCGTGTATGTGTCTGTCGGTGTATGTTTATACCCACCACCAAAAAAAAAAAACACATTGCAATATTCGTTTAAGACCCCTTTAAGAATAGTATAGACTTTCTTAATCTTTATATGAATTTAAGACGATCTACATATCGACGCCTGTCCTTATGCAAAAATAGATCATGTTCGTTTGGCATGAAAAAAATACGAAAGCGCCTATACGCAAGAATGTAGCGAAAAATATTATTTCTAGGCACAACAAAATAATACAGAAATTTTCGTCGACTACATGGATGGGTTTAGGACTTTTTATTCAGATTGAAATAATCGGTAGAAATAAGTGTGGAAGACGTATTTCCTAGCTGATTCATTTTCTGTTTTGTCCAAGATTTCAAGTTAATGCGGAACTGTATGGTTCGATAACAGAATTAATGTGCAGAGCATAAGTGAGACACGTCCACTTTTACATCTTCATCCCATATAATGCGTATTTTTATTAGAGGTGGGCATACAAAATTCGTCAGAGTCCAATATAGCTCTCTTACTCGTTTTTCTTGGCAACAACCTCCACCTCTACTAAATGTAACACCCTCTTTCACTTACTTGTCTCCTCTTTTTTCTGTTGTTTCCTTTTTTTTTTAATTTCTTGTGTGTCATTTCCTAGTATGCAGATGCTTGTTGTACGTGATTATTATTTTCGCTGTTGTTGTTTTTTGGGGTTTCTTAGTACATTCAACCTGTCGCTCTAATGGATTTTTATGTTTTATTATTCATTTTGTTTAATTTGTTTGTGTACAATTTTTTACTTTCTAGTTACTATTTGTACACATTAACATCAAACACTAACGATGACGTTTTCTTTTGTGTATTGCAACATTGACTTTTGGTTGCTGTGTTTCTCATATTTTTCTTTCCTGTTTTTTATTCTCTGTTTTAAGATTTTGTTAATGTAGGTTTGTTTGTGTCATTATTGCTGCCAGTGTGACCAGTGGGCAAATGTTCGCTTTCGTATACGTGTGAATACAATTCTTATTAGATCTATTATCACAGAAGTTGAGAAAACTGGGGGCAAATTACGGCATTCGATATCGAATGAAATTTTGTTCGATGGATTGAGTTTTCTTTACATTTGGTATAGGAATTGCAATTAGAATATTTTAATTTTCGATCGATATCGAATGCCGTCGAATGCAATGATAAAATAAAATCAATAATCTGAATGTTAAAATGGCCACACTGAAAATTGTCGTCATCTTCACTTTTGTTTACAAGTCGTCTTTTGATGTTTGTAATTACTTTTCTCTTTTTGAGAGGATTTTTTCTCTTTCATTTCCATTGAACTCTTACCTAATTGCTATATTGTTTCTTTGATATTTTTTATTTGTTAAAGTGCAATGCATTGCAATGCAATGTGAATTACACACTATTTTAAATACCCTTCATTTAGTGTCTTAAACGCTATTTGCAATTTCCCAGTAAGGCGGAAGTGTTTAGTTATGAACATATACATACATGCATACACACATACACTCAATAATTATCCCAAATTAGATTAAACATAGTCATATGTATGTATGTATATGAAAAACATGGCAAGATTACGAGGGCAGGCGACAAAATTGTATAAATTTACTTAAGCTAAAGCTTTCTACTAGAATTTTTTTAAAAACCTACGAAATTGAAAAGGCAAAAAACTTAATTGACTTAACAATTTGTCCCTAAGAATATTTGTTTTAGCGATTATGAGAAAACGATGCTCGAAAATAAATGTTTACTTTAAGATTACTTTAAAAGAGTTGATAGGTGTTAGAAAATATGTACATATTTATGTATAACATTAGTTAATAAACAGGAAATAAATATTTGATGTCAAAAATTACCAAATCTTATATACCCTTCACAATGTGTGGCCAAATGGTCCAAATGGTATAATTTTTTTCATATACAAAACAATAATTTTTTTGTGTAAAAAAAAATTATTTTTTTGCGGGAAAAAAACGAGGCAGTCGTTTTTTTTTGCTTATATCTCAGCCGGTTATTGGTGGATCTTGCCAGTTTTCAATATTGATTTTCTCGAAAGTATTTCTAAAAGTTTAATACCACATACAACCCTGGGTAACCTATGGGAGCTACGAAAACTTTTAACCAACAGACGGATTGACGGACATGGCTAAATCGACTTCCCTATCTATAAGGATTCAGAATATATATGTATATACTTTAAAGGGTCGCAAATTAATATTGTAGAAATTATAAACGAATTTTAAGGGAAATTTTTTATAGCTAAAAAAATTCATATTACATTAATTATTAAGCAAATTTTTTTTATCGTTACCTTACACGTTAACAATATTATTTAATCTATTTCCTTTTTTTTATTATTAATTTTAGCAAAAAACCGAATTAAGTCCCCCAACACATCAGTCAGTAATCAATTCCGAAACAACTTCACATAATAGCCGAGATGCTGTTTTAATAGCAACAGCATCTAGCACGCACTCCTCTACAACTGCCATTCAATCGTCGTCACATCATAAAAATAATACCAACGATGCCAAACATGCAACTGGCTCAGCAACATCTTCTGCAGCGCATAAATCGTCAACTTCAATAACGGCCAAAGAGAGAGAAGAACGTTATGCAGCAGCACAAGCAGCCATAGCAGCCGCAAATGGTGGTAATATAACGACAACTGCGACTGCAACTACAACAGCGGCATCAAGTGCTGTAGGCAATGCACCAAGTTTATATGTTTCCGTGCCGCTATCAACAGCGAATGTACCTGGAATAAATATACCCACAAATACAGCGTCGACGGGAGGTAACAACATAAAACAAATGGGGTTTTTCTAGTTTTTCATTCTAATGACTAACATTTTTTCTTTGTAGAACATACAACCGCACAAAATACCCGCTCAACTAGTCAGCTACAACAGCAACAACAACAATCAACTGCCGCTTCATCGTCAACATCCGCCGCCGCTAATATTTTAGATCGTCAATCGTCTTTTAATGCTACAGCCTCATCGACAACTTCAATACCTTGTCCCACAGCCGCCGTTCAACAACAACAAGGTGTCATTTATCAAAGTGGTAAATCACCAAATCCTGCAGCCTCATCTAGCTCCACCTCGACGGCAGGCATTAACTTAACCGCCTCTACCACCGAAACGGGCAACTTAAAGATTAGCTATGAAAAGCAGTCATCGAGAGTCAGTCAGATACAAGAACAGGAATCGGCACCTATACGGAGATCAAGGTTATTATAAATTATTATGCTCTTACTTTTTACGATGAAACTACATTTATATATTTTTTTTTTTTTTTGGTTTTTTGGACAAACACACATTAACACCATTTTTTTTTTGGTTTTGTTTAACAAAATCTTGTTTTGAAAAAATTTCAAACATTTTTTTAAAATAAGTTTCTTGAGTGTATAAACAGAGTAGAAAAGACACTAAAATACATTTAAGTTTAAAATACACTTATAAAAATATTTTTTTCCTTCTGCAATTTGAAATAATAATTTAAAATCAGGCATCGAAAATAATTAATATTTTTGAATTTGAAGTTGGAGTTTTATCTTTTTTTTTGCAGTATAAATATAAAAAAATTAAAAAAAATGATTTCGAAATTGGAAATTAGAATAATAATAATAATATATAAAATAAATTGGAAATTTTATTTAACCCTCGGACATACACATGCGTCTGGCCAGACCTTTTCAGATTTTAAACTAAATTTGTATGTGTTTATAATTTAGCTACAGGCTCGAAACTTCAGGTACGGTACCCTTTTAAAATATTGTTAGCTATTACTGTATAAAACTGATGAAAGTACGAATAGAATCATAGTTATAAGAACATTTTGTTGTACACATCACATTCGTAACACATGGGTCTGGCTGGACCCACATGTATTTCAAATTAAAAAACTTGCAGAAAAAATACATTTTTTTTAGTTCAAATGTTTAAGTTCAGTCTATTAGCAACATTCAAAAATATACTAAACGTATATTTTAAGCAGAACAACGACAAAGATCTTTAAATCGTCTTTAAAGATTCAAAAGATATTTGAGAAGTTAAAAGTCTTTTTTTTTTTGTTTGTTTTATTTTTATTCTGTTTATACACTTAAATAATGCATGCTTTTAATTTTTGTAATATATTTAAGATAATTAAACAATTTCTTTAAAACCCTTTTTAACACAAAAATGTCTTTGGTTATTTTTGGGCTGTCATTATTATTATTTTTTTTTGCTTTTACAAAAACGGACAAAAATGCTATAATTTATAATATTTTAATTATTTGTTATTTTCTTACAAAATTCTTCAGACTGGTTGCTGTTTGAATTTGTTATTTATTTTATTTTCGTTTTACCAAAATTATAGAATTTTTTAACAAAAATTTGTTATCAAAATCAGATTTATTGTAAAATTGAGAATAAACACAATTAACCACCTACTATTATTCGCAAGCTGACCTAAAAATAATGATGTTCAGTTTCTTTATTTTATAGTTTTTATTTGTTTATCGTTTCATTACAAATAATCCAACCATTTGCTTTCAAAACCCAGGCGTACATCTTTTTTTGCATTTCTATTTTTTTATGATTTTTTTGTTTGTTTAAAAAAAATTTCATTTTTTGTTGTTAATTTTATAACCACATCTTTTCGTCTCCTGATCTGCCTACAAACAACTCACACAAGCATATTTTTACGTACACATGCATATTAGTTATTAAAGATAAAAAACAGCAAATAAATTAAAGGGAATATAAAATTTATTTATTTCTCTCAATGTTTTTTTTTCTCTTTTCACCGAAAAATAATTTTTTTTTAAACAAAAATCAAAATATAAAAACAACAATGCAATTTTTCGTATTATTAAAACTTGTTAAAAAACATAATTTTGAAAATTTACCATAAACACTTTTATTGAAACAAAAAAAAAAAACAATTGGAACACTGAATATTTGAAAAATAAAAACAAATAAAACAGATCACGCTCAGGTGAAAGTAGTATGTTGCAAGCCCAACAACAACAGCAGCAGCAACAACAACAACACCAACAACAAAATGCCAATCAAAAGTCTAATTCTAGATCAGGCAAAAAACGTGCTGCCTCTAATAAAACACAATCAAGCACATCCAATAATGAAACAAGTTCCATTGCTCCATTAGAAAAGCAGTCAAAAACGGCCAGTACTACAGCCTCAACATCATCATCATCTCCTGTACAACAACAACAGCAACAACATTATCATAATGAATTGTCTACACCAATACCGTCACCAACAGTTCCCTCACCACTATCATTACCGCCACCCAGTAGTACCCCTACACCTTCAACCCGCAATTCCACGCCCAATAGCACACCTACGGCCACACCTTCAGCCTCACCGGTAGTTATGTTGCAAACTAGCAGTGGTAGTGAACATACTACATTAACATCTGCTGTTACCAGACAACAGGCAGCAGCCTCGTCAGCATCGTCATCACCTTCGACTAGTGTTGGGGTTAGAAGAAAAAGTAATACAGCCTCACCTTTGCCTGCATCAGCTGCTACTACTAGCGTCACAACAGCAACCAATCTAACTAATACGAATAGCAATAATAATAGCCACAAAAATAATCATAATAATAACAGCAACAATGACCAAAGCATTTCTTCTTCTAACACTAATTCTTATTCTAAAAACATCACAAGTAGCAATAATGATATTAATAAAACGACAGCAACAACAACAGCAAATAGCCTAATTATGACTAGTAGTAGTAGTAGTAGTAATAGTAGCAAAAGTAACTTAAATAGTAATAGCAATAATAGTAGTAATAATAATCATACAATTAGCAACACTAGCAGTAGTAGTAGTAGTAGCAGCAGCAATACAGATGTTGCACCATCACTTGCTGTAACAGCATCTGCTAGTAACAACAACAACAACAACAGTAAACCCTTAAATAAAAAAATGCTTAGAGCCCAACAAAATCATTTACAACAAATGGCTGCTGCTGCTGCTGCTCAAGCTGGCAACAATAGTAGTACAGAAAATAGCAAAAAGCAGCAACAACATGTCTCGCCTGAGCGTTTGACCAAAACCAATAACAACAACAATAAAACTAATTCCAATAACAACAATAATAACGCTTTTTCGAACACTACTAATAATGCTTCTTCCACAACTTCTACTAGTTGTGCTCCATCTTCTATAACAAAAACAAATACTTCCCCTTCTTTTTCTACTGCTACTGCTAGCAACACTACCTCCTCCTCTTCTCTAACACATTCCCATACCGCTTCCATAACTAACTCCTCCACACATACGAATTTCTCTATCACTTCTTCTACAAATGCTTCTAATGCTTCTTCAAATAAACTAAATCAACAACTGCAGCAGCCACAGCAACAACATAATAATGTTAATGCTAATAAAAATGATATGAATAACGATATTATAGAAATTTTGCCATTAACCACCATTTCTACAAATTCTTTTTCTTCTTCTTCTGCTACTACTGCCAACACCCTGCCTATAACTGCAACAACCACTACTACTATAACCGGCAACAATCAAAATAACCCAAATAAAAACCCTGCAAATGCCAACGAAAACAACAATCCCAATAACCAACATAACACTTTTAACGCTACTACTATTACCAACAACAATAACACCAACAACAACAACACATCCTCTAACAATCAAACCAACAACAACAACAATAACAATAAAAATACCACAACATCATCTTCGTCCACATCTAAAACTCATAAATCGTCAACATCAACATCGACGTCTGCCACTGCTACCAACAACAACAGAACTCCTGATAGTGGTGTTTTCACTTCGTCGTCATTTAACATTAGCAATGCCAGCACTGCCAGTTCTTGTTCATCATCTTCTCTTCTCAGCGGCGGCTTAAAATTCTCCTATGAACCTCAATCTGGCGCAACCGCTCCACCGCCTAGTATTGATGCAAATACGACGGCGATTAAAGATTCACCACCCAGTTCACCGAGCTCTGAGGTTTGTACTCAGCGTAAACGTGGCCGTAAACCTAAAGATTCTAGTGCAATCACTAGCACTTCCTCCAACGTTGCCAATGATCTCAAAGATATAAAAGTATTTCAAAATGGTGCACCGACGGCGGCTAATGCTAATGCCGCTATAGCCGCAGCAACAGCTGCAGTCTCGTCGATGGCTCCGGTCGCTGGCACCGCGACCACAACGTCGTCAGTTTTAAATATGACAGCTGCTCATATGTTGGGCAATCAAATAAATCCGAATAGTAGTGTGGCTCAGAAGTTGTCGGACCAATTGAGTATGGAGATACAGGATCATAGTGTTTATAGTGCCGATCCGTCAACGTCGCAATTTGTGGGTGTGCCGTTTCCCGGAAAAATGGTAAGTTCCCCTAAGCTTTCTTTTATACAACTTTTGAATACATAATTGAGGGATTCACACTTATGATATCATAATGTCATATGTCCTAAAAATTTAAAATGCTTTTCATACTAAAAGTGTCCTAAAATAATATGATTGACTGATACGTTTAGTGCGCTGTCGTAAACTATATTTAGCCAAACAGAAAAAGCAACATCAAAATACTTAAACCATTTAAAATTTTTAGGACATATGACATTATGATATCATAAGTTGCTTGTGAATCCCTCAAATATGTATTTTAAGATATTGTGCTATAAAAATTGTCAAATTTTAGAGTAAAGCTTGGTACTCTGTTCGAACGTGCGGAAAATGTTGAGCAACTTGTATTATTTCGCAGGAAAAATATGACATGTTGCAATTGTTATCCATCTAGCGATTTTGAAAAATTTGTCGGTTTTATTCGTAATGAGTACGACATTGTTTTGCGTAGGTAAACAAAAACCATATGCTTCGTGCGAAATAAGTGCAGCTCATATTATTTCGTACGGAGAATAAAATGTTGCTAGAAACATTTCGTATGTATTTCGCATAATGAACAGAGTACAACTCTATCAACATTTTTTCATATGTATTTCGCAGAAGTTTTTTTTATATTGAGTTTTTCAATATTTCGCACGAAATACTGAACAGAATACCAGGCTTAAGTTTTAAATAAATTCTTTCTTTAACTTTTTTTTTAAAATATCCATTCAAAATAAAAAAAAGGACCGGGGGTTCTAATTCTCACATTTATATGCGATCGAAATTGTACTCGAACATAAAAGTTTATGGCAGGGTTCCCAGACCTTATGCTCTTATTTTTGATGTGTCATTCCTTAAAAATCCCAAAATTGCTTTTTTCACAATATATATAATATTTATTTTTAGGTTTAAATATAAATTATATAGTGTTTTCACATTGAAAGTTAAAACCTGGTTTTAACATTAACAAAATCAGCGCGTTCACACTACAAGTTTATTTAAATCAGGTTTTAACTCACAATTTGTCCAAAAATTTATTGACAATAAAGTAAATTTCCCGCAGAAATAAGTGTTTTTACTGCAGTATTTTTTTTAAATATCTGTAAAAATATTTATTTGACCAACTGTCTGTATAACAGCTGTTTTTGTTTGTATTAAAAACTAAGAAATTTTGAAAATGCACTGCCAAACAGAACTTATTTTGTTTTTTTTCGTCCACAAGCTTCTTTTTCTTTTGCAATTTTTTGGAACTGTTGCTGCTGCATCCATTGTTTTAAAAATGTAAATTATTTACTTTTTTATTTTTGTTGAGGTGCCATCTATTGTTATTATCTGTTTTTAGTACACCAAAAACAAGGTTGTATTTCATAAAATTAACTTAAAACCAAAACAAACAAGGTTTAAAGATGGTTTTAACGAAATTATTTTGTATGGTAAAACCAGGTTTTAACGTTAAAACCAATTTTTTGGGTTAAACCCATCAGTGTGAAAGCACTAATAGATATAAATTTGTACCCTCAATCACGAAAAAAAACCCCTACTTTTGGGATTAATACCCTAAACTGGAAGCACCTCTTTAGAGATGGACATTTTAATAGGAAATAGTTTTTATTCGAACGTGAAAGCTAATCAATGTAAAACTAATGTTTTAAAAAGCAAAATCAATATTGAAAACGATTTAGA
>NDXZ01092396.1:614-13925 GCA_003055125.1 Paykullia maculata | reverse complement strand
TCTTAACGTCTGCTGCCTCCACTTCTTGAGGATTGTCCGCTTCCTCCGAATCCTCCTCTTCGTTTCCATTTCCAGAGACCAAAGGAAGAGGACCAACCGAATCTTTTTTTGAATCGTCAAAACATAAACCCCGGATCTCTTTATACAAGACCATTTCAGAAAATAAAGCTGGATTCGAAAAAACGCGAGCAAAATTGATATCAAACTCATGGAAACAGCGCGCTAGGTAGAAAACAGTAAAAACCAACTACACAAAACAAGAGGTAGGGACGACCTACGCGCGTTTTCAAGGTTGACCAACACTTTCCTGACGTCATGAGATGTGTCGCTTTCAAATGAGACCAATACCAACACGCTCAGTGATGGTACACCAAAGATACACGTATTTAAATCTTTAAAATGGCTCTCCTGGACAAAACCTGTTTTTACCCTTAGGTCCCTTTATATTTTTCGCGTCACATATGTAGTTACATACAGGAGCGTAAACACATACTAACTAAATTCTCCCCTATTCGCTCTTGTTAGAAAATGGTAATATTTAAGTAAAAGATTAATTGACTTTACTTTTAATATAAGTTAATTTTCATTAATAAAAAACAAACCACTTTGTTTATTAAAAAAAATTATTTTAAAATATAATACCAAATCAAACTAAACTGAAGAAAAGAAAAGGTCAAGAAAAGAAATACTTTTCTATACTAAATGGGCTTTGTGCACATTCTAACATACATATGTACATACATTTTCAAAAACGATATATTAAGTATATTTTATTTTGCTTCCTTCCCTTTCAGTTCGAAGTTACGATAATCATGCCAAATGTGGTTTAGTTTGGGTGCCACACGTTGTCGCCTATCGATGTCGCACTTGCGGCATATCGCCGTGTATGTCCATATGCCGAGACTGTTTCAAAAAGGGCGATCACACGAATCACGACTTCAATATGTTTTTATCACAAGCGGGCGGTGCCTGCGATTGTGGCGATACATCGGTGATGAAAGCAGAAGGTTTTTGCAGTGATCATGGTATAAATAATCGCGTCAACAAAGAACCAGTGCCGGCCAATCTTTTGGCTGTGGCCGAAGCTATTATGCCCAATCTGTTATTTCGCCTGCTGCAACATTTTCGCGAACACAGTGATGCCACGTCCGAGTCATTCATTGTGGTGGCCCAACTATGCGAATTGTTCACAAAGATGCTGATCGATCTAAATAATATGGGCGAAATAATGCGCAAAGTAATGACGAGAGCACTCATCAGCCAGGAGGTGTATAAACAGTTTTCTGATGTCAACTGTCTTAGTGAAAGGCATGCACGAGTCTTGAAAAAGAATCGTGAAAAATACGAAGAGGCTCTTAATCGTTTTCCCCGCCCTGAACCGCCCGATGAGTATAAACATTTGCGGGCGCTGGGAGATAAACTAGTACACACCACCCTGCTGGAGGAGTTTATATTCTGGACGTTCAAATTTGAGTTTCCACAGAATTTGGTGTGTTTTCTGCTCAACATGTTGCCCGATCAAGACTACAAAGTACACTTGACTAGAACGTTCGTTATGCACTACAGTCGCATACCGTCAGTTTTGGAAATGTCTAGAGATCCGGATACTCTAAGTAATCGGGTGGTACACATGAGTGTACAATTGTTCTCAAATGAAAGTTTAGCTTTAAAAATGGTCAATGAACTATCGCTACTACATGTGATGATTATAAGTTTAAAACTAATGATGTCCAAGATACTCATACAAAATACTTTACACGGTTAGTAACAAAAACAAATAAAGAAAAATATTTAAAAAAAAATACTAAATAAAAAATTACTTTTGTCCTTAACAGATCCAAATAAAAATTTCCATTTTGTTATTGACTGTACCCGCCAAGTAATGAAAGATCACTGCTATTGGCCCTTAGTGTCCGATTTTAATAACGTTCTTTCCCATGAGTCGGTGGCTTTGGTTTTTCTGCGCGATGACAACCTTATCGACATGTGGTTTCAATTTCTTTCCATGCTACAGGGTATGAATGTTAATGTGCGCGAAACTGCGTCACATGTGGAATTTGAGCCGAATTCATATTATGCTGCATTCTCATGTGAACTGGAAGCCAGTGCTTATCCAATGTGGTCAATTATCTCACATTTACAAGATGGCAAACACGCCCATTTGGCCAAAAAGATTATAACATATTGTGTTAATATGCTACACGAATGGTTGGATGCCATTTATTTTCCAGAACCAAAATTTTCCCAAGTAAGTGTTGCAGAAACGCATAAATAGTTTAACAAAATAATTAAGATTTCGTTTCAATTTATTTCTTTTTAGGAGGAAATGTTGCAGGCATCTTTTCATTTTCCTCTACATCGTTATTTGGCGGCTTTTGTTTGTCAAGCTGTCACTAAAATGGGCATGTCATTGTCGGAAGTTTTACCCATCGTAAAACTTCCGTATATTTTACCGCTACTCATGATGCATCCTTTAAGAGTTCAGGTGAGTTTTTGATTTTTTTTTTAACTCTTTGGAAATGAGCCTTCAGAATAGAAAAAAAATTAACATCAAAGAGATTAAACAACAATATTCAAATTTCTTTAATATATTAAAGAAATACATTATCTTCATAAATGATTTAAAACAAAAAATTAAACATAAATTGTTTTAAATTGTTCAAAAAAAAATTAATTAAATTTTTTTTGAGAATTTTTTTTTTTTTTTTAATTTTTTCCGGTTTTTAATTTATCGAGAATTCAAAAGTTATTATTTGAGAAATTCCTTTAAAATAAAATATCTAGAATCATTTTTTTTTTTTTAATTATTTTGATATTAATAGAAAAATATAGATACATTTTCTTGTGTTAAAAAAATTGAAAGAAGTTTTTGTGTGAAAAACATTTTAAACAAATTTTCTATTTTAAAAATTTTTTGGATTTAGAAAAATATCGAGAGCTACTTTATGTATATGTATTTGAAATTTTTTTTAAAGAAATAACGATATAAAATATTTTTGGAATCCTTATGTGTGATAAACCATAATTCGGTCCACCTTTTTTGTTTTCGAATCAAAAACAAAATAAATAATTTAAGCTTAAAAGTCCAATGAAAATTATTAACAGTGGATTAATACCATTTTAAAAGAAATACTGTTCAATAAATTAGTTTCTATATATTTTGGAAGTATAGCGCAAAGCAAGTTAACCGTTTAAGTGGAAAGATATGGAAATATTTTAAAATCAGAAAATATTGATCAGCAAACTTTTAGATAAAGTTTTAATTTATAAAATTAAATGTTTATTGCCTTCTTGCTTATACATAAACATACATACATACTCAGCATACAAATCAATAGTGAAATCATTAATGTAACTGAATACGAAGTAGTTCCATTTCTAATGAAGCTTTAATAAATTCATATATATAAACTGCTAAAGTCTTCCTATTGAAATGCCTGTTTAAATTCTGTTCATACATTTTTATTAAATTTTGTTTAATATTGCTCAAGAATAGGCGTGTCAAATATTTTTCATGTCCAACTACCATCGAAAAGTTAAAAGAAAGATCTTAAAAATGTTAATAGATATTTTTTGATAAGGTCTTGAAATTTAAAATTTTAATAAGTTTTCTTATTCATAAAATTTGCTCTTCCACAAATTTTATAATTTTTTCGAAATTCATTTGAAATCTATATATCGTCATCTAAAATGCAAAATAAAGTATTATCAAAAAATCCAAAATTGATTTTTTTTATTACGATTTAGTACGATTCAGTAAATTAAATTACATATGCGTACAAAATTTTAAATTTCTGCTATCGAAAATAACCAAGTTATAACCAAAAAATGTCTACTATAAATGTCTCAGGTAGTTTCCATTTTATTTCGTTTTTTGCTTCTCCTGTAAACTTATGAAAAGTGATGTTACGTTATTTTGCATTTAAGATGACGATATATAAAATTCTCGTGTCACGGTGTTTGTAATTGAACTCCTCGCTAGAGGGCGGAAAATAGGGCAAAAGGGGTAAAAGCTCCCCTCTATAAATTCTTAACTAATCAACCGAAATTTTATTTTAACTGCTTTAGTTAAATCTCCAAAAGATATGAACGCGTTTTTGGTACTTTTTGGAAATTCGAACTTATAGGGATAAAAATTATACTTATTTTTGGAACTTTATAAACAAATTTATTTTTTTAAATTTTAATAGAATTCATGAAAATTCTACTACTATTTAGGCAACTATTTGAGAAAAAAATGTTGACACTATAATGGGGACTACAAAATTACCAAAAAGGGGGAAAACCGGGAAAATGCGTTTAAAAGTAAATTACTAGGCTAATTTGGGTAAAAATTTGAAACACGGATTTCTTCAGACATAAAAAATCAATAGTAATGGGTAGGAGAAAGGGGAAAATACGGGTAAACAAGGTGTGGAAAAGCACTTTTTCAACATTTCGGGTACCTTTTACATTTTTGGAGTTTATGAGTCTAGAAACGCAAAATTAGGGCCCATCGCTCCTAATTAAGATAAAAAATCATATAAGGGGCAAAAAAGTACTTTTTCACTTTTAGGGTACTTTTTTCATTTTTTAAAAAATATTGAAAAGTGCGCTTACGAAGTGGCGGGTTAAAAGCTAGTACTTTAAAGTACTAAGTAATTAAAATATATATTATATATTCGTTTAAAAAACATCATACATTACAATTTACATATGTCAGTATATTTTCGTTAATTAAAAATCAACTTAAAAATTATTAGTTTGAATAGTTTTTATTATTTTATTACCATTTTTTTACTAGATTCTACAAAACTTATTTCGTTTTTAAACGAATACATAATTCAAAATTATAGCATAAATTATTAAAGTTTTAATTACCAATAGAAGTAATGAATGTAATTTCTATATTTGGATTTTTTTTTTTGCATTTTTATTTGATAGTTTCTTACATTTATGGTTTTTTTTATTAATCTGCTGTAACTAATGAATAATAATATTTTTTTATATGTTCGCATTAAAATAATAAAAATCAAACTAAAAAATAGGCATTTAAGTTTCTTAAATCTTGTTCGTTCTGCTATGTTTAAATTACAATTTTTGAGAATCGTGATAGAAGTTGGGTGATGTGAGGAGATACATAAAGCGAGATGTAAACTACACACTATTATACATACATATGAATGAAATTTTATAAAAATACTGATAATATAGTTGATTTAAGTTTTACGTGGTGTATGTATGTGGGGAGTAAAATCATATGTCATAAGTTTTGGAGCCAAGAAACCACCAAAGCCTGGTCTACCTTTGTGATAGATGCCAATACCAGCCAATGGCACTGAAGGCTTTGATATAACATCCTGTATATCTATAAAGGGAATGGTAGATTGTGAGGCATCCTTCTTAAAGCTTGAAGCGGAAAATTCCAAATATTGATTATGACGAGAATCCGGTACGGACTTAGCAATGGTGTGTGTGGGCAGATCAGGATCATTAAGTTCAATTTTAGCTCTAAAGTAGAAAAAGAACAATGATTAGAATTTTAAAATTATTTTAAAACATTTTTTTTAACCTTTACCTTCTATCACCGCTGACATCAGTGTTATCGTTCGATTTCCAGAAACTATTCTTATCGGGTTCAACTAATTGACCAGTTTCAAAACTAAATTCACTTAATTTGGCTTCCAAATTTAAGTGGGCTCCCACCACCCTAAAACGTACACCCGTTACCACAAATGTATTATCATCGGTGTGTATGTCATCTAAATCAATCGAACGGGCTCCATAGGTTAGTGTGTAATAGTCACGATTATTATGAAATCCCTTCTCGTTTAGAGTATAATTATCAACAGGTTTCCAAACTAAAGTGGATTCATTAATCATGCCCCTGGGCAAAAGTTGACCCTGTTGTATTTGCAAATGTAAAACACGATTTGCTTTGGCAAAACGTAAACCAGTAACAACCCTGTCAAGATTAATTTGTATTTTTTTTTAAAGTTAAATTAAAGGTCTATGTTTTTTTTTTAATATTAACTTACATGTTCTCATTGACATTCGAAAGACTTTCGCGTAAATTGAAATAACGATCTGTTTTGGAGCTGTATTGATCATCGCACAAACAAAAACAATAGGTACAATGCCAGAACAAATAACGCCACCATGAATCAACCTGAAGGGGGGAAAAAAACAAAACGAAATTACATATAATTTAATATCAATAACACAATAAAATAATACTTTTCTTATTGCAAATTCAATGAAAATCTTAAAATGTTGATTTACCTTTGTTTTACCGCGTGGACATTGTGAAGCCTTACCCAAAGTAATGCCATTTTCATATTCAATAAATTCATAACGTCGTTCATTGTCACGAGCCTTAAATTATATTTAAAAAAATTTAGTTTTATTGAAAAAAAAAACAACAAATCAATTATTAATACATACGGAGGGACAAATTGTCATATCCGAATCAACAAAGCGACAATTGTGTATATGACCTGAACAGCGTTCCTGTCTAGCACAAAATTTATCCTTGAAACAGCCTTCGTTCTTGGTACGTTCATAATCATTACACGTGTCCCAACATTCTCGATTATAATTCATATCGACTTCATTCTCAATGTAGCCTTGAACAAGTCGAGTCACCTCCTCATATGTCTTACCCTTAACATAAGTCTCAGGATCACAACGCCAGACAATACGCTCGGCACGATGCATTACTTCACGTAATAGCCACACAGTCTTCTCAGTACGTTTCTCATAATCATTACGCATAAGTTCAGCTTCTTGGGTGAAATTCCCTAAAAGAAAAAAAAATGTTACAAAAACATTTCATTTTTTTTAATCAAAATTTTATTTTAAATTCGTGTATGCACTAACCCTTGCCATATAATCTCAACATCATCCATGAGAATTCCATCATTGTGTAACCTTTAAGTTCTGTTAATGCAATATCCGTATACAATGAGTATATAAATTGTTGCGTAGATTGTTGATTCAAACATCTCTCCTCTTTGGAGGCCTTAAAAAAATTGTAAAATATTCATAAATTAAACATATTTTTTTGTTTGTTTGTTAAAGATGGTCAGCAATAAACATCTGTTGTTGAAAAAGTATCGGTAACTCTCTATGTTTGTATATTTATAGATAACAATTAATTTTTTTTTCTTTTTTGTTATAGAAAAAAAACTCGTAAAAGTTTACATATGTTTTTGTATTTATTTTTTTTTTCAAATACGCTTTTCTAAAAGTGTTTAACAGTGTTTCGTTATTTATAAAAAATGTTGTGGAATTCAAAAATTAGACACGTAATTTCATTCTATGTATGCATGTGTAAATGTATATTTTATGACAATTATTAACTTAAAAGCGACTTTAAAATTTTAAGATAGCAATTAAATAAATAAAAATTTTATATAAAAAACAATTTTTTTGTTGCAAGTTTAAACGACGAAACATTGCGGTTTAACATTTTCACTTAATATTTAAAATACATTTTTCTCTTTTTGTTTCTCTATTCGGGGGTTTTTTTTTAATTTAAATTTTGTTTTTTTTTTTAATTTAAATTTTGTTTTTTTTAATTTAAATAAATTCTAACAACATAAAATACGCCATAGTTTATTTTTCCTATTCACAGTGAACGCTTTGCTAAAGGTTTAAACTAGAATTCAACAACATCAAAATAAGATTAGATTTATTTGAAGATTAACTAATCTAAGCGATGACGATTCATTTTTAAGTTGTCTTTAAGAAATGAGATTTTTGAGCTGTCGATTACTTTCTTTCAATAACTGCAATTTTTATTGCAAAATTCTTGAGTTCATAGGAAGAAGAAAGAATAAAATGAACTAGAAATTTCGAAAGAGAATTTAAGAAAAAATTTAAAAAATTATAATTGCTAGTGTGGACAGAGACTTATTATATTTTGTTTTACTAGTTAAAACGGCAAAATTTAAGATTAAACACACGCAATATTAAAAACGTGACATATTCTTCTCATTTACAATGATGACAAAATGACATACATACATATTGTTCATACTTAAATAAAAATGTAATTTTTTTTTTAAACTAAAGAAAGTGCTTGATGTGAATCACAGGGACAAAGAAGACTAATTTTTTTTAAATTATTTCGCCTAATAAATAAGCTTCTATTGTTATTGAGCTGTAACAAAAAATTTAATAAATTTTACATGTGTCAATTGAAAAGTAAATTGTTGGTAATCAAACTTTTTTTTTATATACATTTTAATTATATTGACACGCTATTATATGCAATATTATGTACAACCATAGTTATTCTACACTTAAGCCCAAATTCACTGTTATTAGTTAACTAATGGCAAAGGTTTAACCAATGATATTTTCTTCAGAGCTCTTAGTTTGCCATTAGTTAAGGCACCAAAAGCCCGTGTTAGTTAAACAAAAGTTATCATTTTAGTTTAAAAAAAATTGTTGCAATGACTGCAAATTTCAGGCCTTAGAATCATATAAATTTGATTTCATAATCAGTACTTTAGTTTATTCAAAACTAACCATCATGGCACGATAGTACATTGTCTGTTTCACCATAATCAACTCGATATCCTGAAATATACGTCCCATTGAGAAAATCTTATCATTGCGCAAAATATGCTCCATTAAATCATCCAAATCTTGAGAGCGTGTAAAATCAATATTATTTTCTTGTGCATTAAGAGCACGTTTAAAGGCACCAAATAACGTCTCGATTTGTTGTAGGTCACGTTCCAAAATGACCCACTCGTAGTGATTTAATATTTCATATTTTCCTATCTGCCACGATGAATTCATGTGCTCATTTATGAATTTTCTGTGAGTATCGACGATTTTACGCAATTGTTGTTCAATGTTGCGATTGTTTTGCGAACGATTTAAATGTTGCCACAGAGATTGTTCCAAACTTAGATATTGTTCACGTACCGCATCGATTTGAATTGGAGGCAAGAAAGGAGTTATCATAAAAGAATTAGCAGAGGTTTCTGCTATATTTATATTAAGACAAATTATTAGTGTTAAAAGTGATGATAACATATTTAACGCGGCCATTTTTAATGGTTTTAATGTTTTTTTTAACGTCGTTTAGGCGTGTTTCTTTATTTATTCTTTTTTTATTTAAATTAACTCTTCTGTTTATGTGTTTATTTTATGTTAATATGTATGTATTTGTTTTAAATTTTCTTGGGTTTTATTTAAAAAAAAAATTTTTTTGTTGATTTTTGTAGTTTATATTTCAAGATCGGGAATTCCATAAAGAAAAAAAAACACATTGTTGATGATTCCATAAACGTAAATATTTAGTTAAGAAAATATTTGTTTATTTTAACTAAATTAATTAAACGCTTTCACAAACCAAAAAACACACACTATAATTCGATAGTAAGTAAAAACTGTTAAAAAAAATATGAATATTAAAAAATTATTGAATTTATTTAAAATCTTAGAGTTGATGTTAACTAAAATTTTGAGAAATTCTTCAATTAAAAAAATATTTCGATGACTTCCATATTTAAACAAAATATTCATAAATTCAGTATTTATAAAAAAATTTTTGAATAAACTTCTTTTTTAAGAAAATGTTTAAAACATAATTTTTGGTAAAAATTGTATATAGAAAATTTACAATTAGTTTCTTTTTAAAAAAATTATTTTTATTTTTTTTTTTAAATAATTTTTTTTTGAAACTATGATGGTAATTATGTTATAAATAAAATTATTTTACGTTTTTTTTGTTTTGTTAAAAGTAGATGTCAAATCCTACACTTAAAAAAAATGTGCTGACAATATGATTTACTAAGAAAATCTCTTATATTCGCTTGAAATACGATAGTAAATTGAAAGCTTCCTAACAGAAAATTTATTATATACAAATTCGTTTCTTGAAATTCTCCTTTTTATTTTGAAAATAAACTTGAACCATCATATCATCAGCAAATATTTATATTTAAACAAACATGCAAATTGTGCAAATATTGCAAAAAAAAATAAAGGCAAACAAACAACAATCAATATTTTGCAAAATTAGCAAAATTTTATACAGATCTATTTGAGAATATACATATTTATTTACAGTTAAGAGTTAAAGAGAAAAAATTTAAAATGAATGAATATAATTGTTCTTTATACAATTTTTTATGACTTCCTCAACTAGAATGAAAGAAAATAGGTACCTATGTATGTATGTATGTATATAAAAAAAAAATAAAAAAATATGTACAACAATCAAAACTAAATATGAAAATCTTAAAGTGAACTAAGCGAACGGCCACTTGTTTGTCGCTTATTATTTGTGTATTTCATTAATTTTTTCAAAAAAGCTTGTGTATAAACATTTTTGTTACATACATAGGTATATACATATGTATGTATGTATATATGTAAATCTAAATACATAGTTATGTATGTTTAAATGTACATATTTTTTTCTTTAAACAAAATTTCTTTCTATTTTATTGTGTGTTGGTTCGTTGATTGGCTGGTGACCTTTAAAGGCGAACAACGATTTTAAATTACTTAGATTTCTCATTTAATTATAATATTAAACTAAAAACTTAATTTTTTTTTAAATCATTTTTCTTTACTCTGTTTTAATTTATTTGTGTTTTCACTTGTTTAGTTGTTCTTTCTTTTTAATTTAAATTTATACTTTAAATAGCAATTAAATTTGTTAATTCGTTTAATTTAATTATTGTTGTTTGTTGCTTTTTTCGCGATTCCATGTGAAACGTTCGTTTAGGGCGAATGAAATTGTTTTTGTTTGTTTTCTTATTACAAACAAGCACATACATATAAATTTTTAACTCTAAACTAAAACGAACGTTTTATACAAACGTCAAATTAATTTGATTCTTATTACGGTTTTAAGTATTAAGTTGCTGTTGGTTTTTTTTAATATACATTTTTGAAGAACGAACTACATATATATCAACCGTACACGACGCGTTTTAAATTTACAATAAAAATGTATCTCAGCTTAACTCAATCGTCGTGCACTTTTCTACTTACATTTTTATGTTTAACAATAAAAAACAGAGTTGCCATTTATTCTTAAAATAATAATTATATTAATATATGTAAAGTAGCCCAATAAAGTCAGACATACAGCTAAATTAAAGAAAATTTAATGAATTTTAACAGAAAAATTTAAAGTATTATTTATTAAAACAGTTAATTTTTATTCAACAACTTTTATAAAACAAAGTCTGAAATAAACTGTATGTTCACTTATTTGTAATATTTTTTTAAGCTAAAGTTGATTTTTTGTTCTTTTTTTTAATTTTATGTCATAAAAACTCGGTAATTTTTTTTCTTTTTTTTTTACTAAAAAAAAATTTTTTATTAATAAAATATCGAAAATTCAGTTTTAATAGAAAAAAAATATAAGTTTTTGCATGTATGTAGACTTTATTGGGCTACTGTACATATATACATACATACATATATTACAAACCTAAATTTGTCCAAATAATTTTTATTTTTAAAATCGTTTTGCTTTATTAAAAAAAAATGTACATTTGTATGTACAGAAATAACGGCAACTCTTACTTTTTTCTCTACGCTTTCGTCTCTGATTTTTTTAATGATATTTACTTTAGGTCGTTTTTCATTGTTTTGCTTCTGGGATGGAAAAATTCATACGTTAGTACTGGGTTGTTAAAGTATCGTAAACTACTAATTTCATTTTAATAAAAAAAAAATGTTTGTATTATTGTTAGTCACTATAAAACTACAAAGAATTCGATTAAAACTTTTCTACATATTTATAGTTACTACCTATATGGTTTAATTTTGTAAACGTAAAGTACGCTTTTTAAAAAAAGGTGTCGTTTTATTGAAAGATTTTCAAGAAGAGTTGTTAGAGGAACCTTCAGAAATAAAACATCATCAGATGTTATTAAACCAATTAAAAAAATAGTCTAGGACTGTGTTAGATGATATCTTAGGTCGTTTTTATATTACTATATGACTTAAACAAACAAAAGGACGACAAACTTCATTTAATGTCTTCAAAATTGTAACAACAACTTATACATGGGCCGGTCTTGTAAATCATCGAGATCGAAACAACATTTTTATTTTCCAACCCTGATTTGTTCTCATTGCAAAACCATAATGTAGAGAGGAATTTTGTTCATATTTTAAAATTGTTCTGTCTTTTTTGTTTTTAACTTCTTTGTTTTTGTTTACATTTTTTTCTATAATTCCTTTGTGTGTTTGTATATGGTTCTTTGATTTTACTTATGGCAAAAGTTTTGTTTTCTTGTTAAAACCTCATTTGTATTTTTGTGTTTTCTTTTAGCCGAGGTGTCAAATGCAGGTACCAGCTATTGTAATCGAAAAATGGTACTTAAACTATTAGTTTAGATAAGTACCTAAAAAAAAGAGAAAATTGTATAAATTTTACCCAAACTTCTCAATAATTACCAACTGTATAAAAAAAGTATCAAATATATCTTTGAAAGATATACTGAACAATATGTTTACGAATACGAATAAAGAATTTCAGACTTATTTTAAGGAAATAAAAATGTATTGAAATTTATTTAAAAAAAAAATGTGAAACAAGTGTAAGAAAAGAACTCTGGGGAAAATGGTTTGATAGAACAACAAGCCTAGATACCTATTTAACATTTTTGTTTTAAGTACAATTTTTATTAAAAGAAATATAAAATACAAAGTGCTAACGTCATAAAGTAAAAATTTTAAAACAAATTTTTTTTTTTTTGAAAGGCTGGTACATACATATGTGCACTTCTTTAAAGACATAAATGGATTTCTTTTTAGTACTTCAAAGTTACATTTTTAGTTAGTATTTGTTTAAATTAGCACCTAGGAATTTTCTCTGTAACTTGATTCGATAAACCATTTGTTCCAACTTGTATGCTTTAAATTACGAAGAAATCCGCTGTTTTGAAAAAATTTGAACTTTCTAAAAATAATTTAAATTAAACAAAATTAAAAATAAACAAGTAAGAGCGCTATATTTGGCTGTGCCAAATCTTATATACCCTTCACTACGTGTATTTATGTATGCATGTGTAAAAAATAAATAAATTTTTTTTGCTTATATCTCGATTTTTTTTTTGGAAATTTAAAAAAAAAAAATTTTTACACAAAAATTATTTTTGCGTGTTAGACATTTACACACAAATAAAATAATTTTTGTGTAAAAAAAAAATTTTTTTTGCTTTATCTCGTAAAATTTTTTTTTTGCTTATATCTCGTAAAAAAAATTTTTTTTTGCTTATATCTCGCAAATTTTTTTCTTTTGAAATTCCCCAAAAATATAATAATTTTTGAGTAAAAAAAAAAAAA
>NDXZ01092378.1:0-10729 GCA_003055125.1 Paykullia maculata | reverse complement strand
ATTCATAGGACATAACAAAAGCTCGTTTTTGTAACGCGGGGTAGTGATTGAAAAAGACATGTTAGAAAAAATTAATTTTCATGATGTTTTAAACGACTTTGTACATAAAAAAGTAAGATGAGTTAGGGTTTAACAAAGGCCAGAAATAAAGAACCTTCAAGAAATGTATATTTAAGTACAAAATAGAGGCCAACATGACAATATCCTTGGTTCTTTCACCAATGTGTGAACTCTTTGAAATGATAGAAGACTATCTGAAGGACATAACGAATCAGAGCTGGGCGAATAATGTAGGCTACAGGGTGTCGAAATACCTGCAGCAGGCTGCATCAGCTAGCAGGACTAGGACCCTCTTGGCAATGGGATGATCTAAAACTTTGTATCGGTCTTCTTCAATATACGATCACTTTCAGCAAACTGGCAAACAAATATAGTTAACTATTGTCGTCTATGCGGGGACGATGGCCGGCAGTCATCGGAAGACGATATTGCTACTTCGTTGACCTGACTGTCGGACTGTGACCCTTATACGATGCTAGGGAACGCCAAAGGCCCGACATGGCTGACGACAGGGAGTACGTAGGCATCATTATTATGTTTATTCCAGACTATTTCCTTCTTCATTTATAACCTGTATTGTTTTTTCTTCAAGAACAGTCACAAGGGACAAATTTGTCTCTAGGACAAGTGGTAGACTCCCATCTCGGTCTACGATATGTCCTTTAAATCTAACCTAAACCTAACCTTCCTAATTTGTTTTATTTGTTAAAATTGCTTCTGTTACTTAAAGGAAATTTTTCTTATAATTTCCTTAAAAAAATTAGGTTGTTCGAATATAAAATCTGAGTTTATTTTCTTTAGTTGAAAACAGAACATCTTTTCACTTTGCACTTATCAAATTGCATTTTTTGGCAAAGTGATAAGTGTTTCTGTTCCATTATATTCTTTGCAAATCTTACTTTACACTAAGCAAATTTTTGCAAAGACTTTGCACTCTTTGTAAAGTCACATTAATCTAATATTTTACGAAAAATACGTAAAAACTTAAAATAATTTTTTTTTTAATCCTTTATTAGTATGGAAACGTATTTTTAACACTATAAAAATCTCAATAATTTAATTTGATTAATTTTTGCTTCATAAAACCATGTTTAAGCAGCGAAAAACAATTTTTTGCTTTAACTAGTACCGACACTTTTGAGCAAATATTTTAATAAGAACGACCCTGAAATTAGATGTTGCGCAAATGTGCAGTAAAAAAAATATATTTTTGTAATGAAACAAACAGAAATAATCTCGGTTTTTTTGCTTATATCTCTGCCGGTTAAACACATTGAAGGATAAAGGGTGTATAAAAGTCATTAAACTCTTTATTCTTCATTATCGATTTTCACAAAGAAATTCATAAAACCATAACACAGCATGAGCAATCATCACCGGCAGTAGCAGCAGCAAAAAAAATAATAAACAACAAGAATTAAAACAACAAACAATACAAACAAATATACAAGTATGACAGAATTGACAGATAAAGAAATAGATAAAATAAACAGATTATTATTGCATCTTGGCAGCCAACATAAAAACACTTCCATTGAAAAGCGTTTTCGTTTTGCGTTGCAAACTAAAGAAACAAACAAAAAAAGAATGCATGTTAAAATCATGTTTTGCAACATGTTGCACATACGAAAAACATGCTGCTGCTGTCACCACATTAATTCAGCCGACATCAATTGTTGTTAAAATTGCAATTTAATTTTTTTTTTGTTGTACTTTATTGGTGCTGTTCAATGAGTGTTTGTTGTTGGTGCTCTCCTTTCTTTCTTTAAAGAAAAACTAATTAAAACAGAAAAGGTATTACAGATACAATTGACCAACATTCCTTAAATGGTCTGTTTGTCTGAAGGTGACTTTTTATTATGGTTCCAAATTCGTCTAGATAATTAAGTCGTTTTTCTTAATGCAACTTTGTTGTTAAGTGAATTGTCTGTCATTTCTTAACGGCTATTAAGAGCTTATGTAGAGGGTAATAATTCCCTTTAACGAAAAAACTTTCTGTTGCTTTTGTTTACAAATTCAAAACAGTTTGGATCATAGTATAAGATTATGTAAGAGTATTTGCTTTTAACTGCTTAAAAAATGTTAATATTAAAATATTTTAATATTGTGAAAACAGAAGACAGGTTTTTAGAATTTCCACTGTTTCCCAAAACTTACGTAAGAATTTACATAAACCTGACTGAACTTCAATGATGCAATGCATTGAATCCCTCTTCCTATGCAAGGATGGATGCGGACTTATTGACATAGATTTTGGACTTTAAATAACCTTAAAGAATGATCAGCCCGAAATACTAAGCACTAAACTAAGATATTTGTTGATGCATTTGCTTAACGTCTATCACATGTGGCTTCTTTAATTACCTAAAGTGACAAATTTTTATCACGAACGAAGCCAACGAGGTGAAAAATTTGCTTTATCGCTTATAATAACTTTGAATAAAAAATCAGTACTCAACAAAACTTTTTCAGTTTTAATTGTTGCCTCAATTAAGTTTCGTAACTACTGAGATGCAGATTTTTAGTGATCATGATCATAGAAAGGGTAGAGTTCCTATTCATGATGCCTTAAGTTATGTGTCACTATAAAGAGTGTTTTTTATAGAAGTATAAAACTTTAAGTTGGCAACACCTTTTCTAACTGGCGGCCATTTTGTCAGCAACTTGAATAGACTGACGCCTGGACAACGCTTGCAAATTTATTTTGAAAATCATAGTTCTGTTCGAAATACGACCATTGTACGGTCAACATTATCGTCCATCAGAGCAATTAATTCGATTATCTATGGAAGGTTTTCGCACCACGTTTACTTTAAATGATAATACGCATCCACAGAGATGGCGTACAGTGCGTTTAGAAGAAGTTATTGATGCTGTTGAGTGTAGCGTAGAGGAAACCCCAAATCAGTCTATCCGTCTTCGTGCATAGGAATTGGATATGTGTCCATCCACTTTATGGAAGATTTTGCAGAAAGTTCTTGGTTTGCGTGCTTTCAAAATCCAACTTGTGCAACAATTGAAGCTACACGATCACCTAGCAAGGCGTTGTTTCGGTGAATGGGCCCAAAACAAGATTGCCGTTGATTCCGATTTTCATAAGCGAATTTTGTTAAGCGATAAAGCTCACTTTTGTTTGAATTAATAAGTCAATAAATAAAACTGGCTGCTGAGACACATCCAGCAAAACTGACTGTTTGGTGTGCTTTATAGGCTGGTGATCCAAACTTAACTTTAAAAACGATGCTGGTCAGAACGTTACAGTCAATGGTGACCGCTATAGAGCCATGATTACGTCTTCTTCGTTCATTAATTGAACAACCATGATGTGCAGGAGCTGTGGTTTCAACAAAACGGCGCAACATGTCACATAGCTCGTGCTACAATTGATTAGTTGAAGAAACCGTTTGGCAACCCCATAGTTTCACGTCTCAGAATCGTGAATTGGCCTACAATATCGTGCGATTTTAGGCCGCTAGACTATTTTCTTTGGGGATGTGTGAAGTCGCTAGTCTACGCCGATAAGCCTTAAACGATTGAGCATTTGAAGAATAAAATTCCCGCGTTATTGCCAATATAAAGTATTTGAAAATTGGATCTTCAGATTAGACTACGTCTGAGCCAGCCGAGGCGTTTATATACCAGATGTCATATTTAAATTGTAATGCCAGAAGATTATCTTTCGAATAAAGTAAATATCAATTTAAAAAATTAATCTTTGTTTTATTCTATTTCAAAGTTCTATGCCTCTATAAAAAAACACCCTTTATCTTAAATAATAATATCAATATTCCTTTGCACTGCTTTTTTTTGGACGATAAGTGTGCTTATAACACCCCATCGGCCCAGTTTTAAATTGCCCTCCTGCGAGAGGGGCCGAAGCATTTTTTTAGGCAACGAAACACAGGGGGTCATTTCGGTCAAAAGACTACTTCTGAAAAAAGTATATTATTTTTAATTTGATACAGGGTCCTTCCAGTGAGAGGTGTGATTTTGATATTTAAAAAAAACTGCATTTTCAAGCGCAACCATCGGATGTTTATTTAATTCTATAGAGGAGGGTATGCCATTAGTAATGAAAAACAATATCAGTCAAATTTGCGCCAGGGCTACGCTTGCAAGATCATATCCTTTTAATGAAATTTTCCATCACCAATTCCCACATTTGCGGCTGCATGTCCTTGATAACTTCACAAACTCCTTCTTTAAGGTCTTGAATCTATTTTGGATCATTGGCATAGACTCTACAAACTCTGAAGATGTTAAGTCACAAAATGTCGGTGGCTTATTGTGATCGCCTCTTCCAGAAATTACACGGTCAGAAAACTTTTCACGCAAAAGAGCAAAGGTATCATTAAACGTCGTCGACATCAATATCTTCCAACTTCGGCCGTACAAATGCCCAATTTTAATGATCAACGAGTAACGGACAAACCTTGGTTTTCCTTAACACTATGGGCTACAACAATAATATTTTCAGTTGTTCTTGAGCGATGTGCACGAATTCGGTTTTTAACCTCACTTACTGCTTCCAACAGTTTACAATTTTTCTACCAGTTTCACAGTTGCTGGCCTAGCAGATGCTTTATGACAACCCAAAATGCTTTAGTTTGGCAAACTGTGGCCGCGAAACTTTCACTATTTTTGTAGTGAATTTAAATAATTTCAATACTAAATTAAAACGTATATCGTACCATTTTTACTAATCGTCTGTAAAGTAGTTACAGGTTGACTCGTGAAACCTTTCAAAATGGCGGGCTATTGAAAACTAAACGTCATGTTCGAACACCCTTTATTTTAATCAACATTTTTAACTGAAAAATATTTTTATTTAGTTATAACATTAAAACGAACATGTTTCTGCATTCTTGTATATAAAATAAAAAATTCCAATTGTTTTCAGTGTAAATTTTACAAATTTATAAAAAAGTTTTTTTAAATGTAGAATTTATCCACAGTTTTCTAGAAATAGAAAGGTATTCTAAGGTTTAAAGGCATAAATAATATTTTTATTAATTTTATTTCTTCTCAATTATTGTCAATATTTATTACTTCTATTGCTATTAATGGCTGTTTGTTGTTTTGTTGTTACTGATGGCTGCTTGTCAATGGAATCATGTTTCATAACACTTGATTTTGTTAAAGTGAATGTGTGGATTCTGCTCAATGGCACACTGTAAACGATTTCTGTTCCTTTTGTAGCCTGTCAGACTTAAATTGGTAATAAAATTCCAATTGCTTGGAAATCGTTGAAATTTTCTCCATATTTTTTTTCTCTTAATGTATTTAAGTTGTGCCTTTCGGTTTAACTTAAGTTTTTTTTTTTGTATTTGTCACTGTCATTGCTTTTTAAATTGCTTTGGAGACCTGCATTTAGTTCATAAAAAGAGCTCTATTTAATCACACACACACACACACACATTAGATAGATAAACCTCATTATGGTGATCAATCATGGCCAACCATTTAAGGCATGACATCTTCCTAGATCATCATTAGCATCGTCATCACATTATTAACATCAACCGCTCACACCAGCGTGATTTTCATCATCCCGATGATCTTTAAATGGCCAGAATGAAATAGAACTAAACTAAATGATTTTGTTTCCTTTGTCTTAAAACGAAGAAAAAATGTGATCAAAATATGTACATATGTATGTTTGTATGTTTATTAGAAGAGTTACAAAAAAGGTAATTTAAGGTTTTCAATCGGGACAATTAACACATGTCTTATACAAATAAACAAGTGTAGAAAAGAAGTTCTTAAAGTTATCTGGGGGCTCAATAAATACGATTTTTTGTTAAAAGTTGCGTGTTAAATATTTAATATTGAGCTAAAATTTTACAAATCACATCTTTAAGCCCCTTGGCATATTGAAGGAGGGATTTCGATTGAAAACCCAAATACATATGTACATATGTATGTATGCATGTCTTTATGTCTGTGGTATCGCTGCTCTTTTGAGCATGTTCTTGCATGTTAACCCTTGTTTAGGCATAGGAAAAATGTAATTAGTTGTGCTTTATTTGCAACATTAATGTTATAAGATGCCAACCAACAACAAACGTTTTTTTTTTATTTTTATTACGGTAACTTAGTTTTCTTTTATACACTGCACATTAGGTCAAATGACCACTTTTTCGGATGCAAAGGTGATAAAATTCAAAGTGACATTTAACTTTTATTGTTGTTGTTTTTAATTGAAAACTCTCCAAATCGAGGATCCTCAACTTTTTTTAGGCTGAAAATAAAGCACGCCAAAGTCAATAGATGCAATTTTTTCTACAAATATGCTTGCGAGTTCAATAGTGCTTGGTCAAGTTTAAGTGGTCATTGATGTATAATGGAAAAAAGAGAGACATGCTAGTGTTTATATGTTTGATTAAAACAGCTTAATATTTATGTCGCTGTACTTCATTAGCCTTCATAACCTTAAGACGATAAAAATTTTCTAAAACTTTGACTTTCTTAGGGCGTTAACACATTTTTACCCCATTTTACCCCTTTCAAATTTATTATATAGATTAAATAATAACTAAAGAGTAATTGGCAATATGTTTGAAACTGCGATTTTTTGCGTTTTACGCACCATAGGGGGCAAGGGTATATATAGGTTTTTGATTCCGTTGGTTATTTTTATAATATTAATTTGCGGTCCTATAAAGTATATATATTCTGGATCCTTATAGATAGGAAAGTTGATTTAGCAATGCTGGTATGACCGTTTGTCCATCCGTCTGACCCTCCCTCTTTGACCGTCTGTCCGTGTGGTGGTTGAAATCAAGTTTTTGTAGCTCCCATTGGTCATCCTGGATTGTATGTAGTAAAAAACTTTTAGATGTATTCCCGAAAAATTTGTTATTAAAAACTGGTAAAATCAATCAATAAACAGCTGAGATATAGGAAAATAAACACGACTGTTTTTTTTTTCAAATTTTTTCACATAAAAATTAATAGTTTGCTGCTTTGGATAACCTAAAGATATGTTAATTATATTTTTGTGTACCACATGTCTTACGGGTTATTTAAAAAAATTTAACGAATTGACCCAGAATCGGCAAAGATATAAACGAAAAACCTATGTAAGTATATGGACAAAAGTTTATATACAAAAATCAAATTTTCTACATATTTAATTACTTTTAGTATACTGTTTATTACATACATACATATTCGTTGTAAAAGGTATGTATATATAATTTGGCGCTCTTAATTCTTAAAGATAAACTCTAGAACAATTTGTTTAAAATATGGCGAAAAGAATTTACAAACAAATTTGACTCTGTAGTGGACAAAATCAAAGTGAAAACAATTTTGAATGAAATGAAGAAACATATAACTCAAACAATACATATTTTTGCGTAAAACTAGTTTAAAAAAAGGGAAAAGTATCACAGACGATAAATGTCTCTTTAAGGACCAAAATCCTGTGTGACTAAATAATGAAAAGCAAAAGAAACTTCTTACGTTGCTCTACTTCGACGTGTGCCTAAAGAAACAACCGCACTAATAACATGTTTTACGTATTTAATAGGACTATCGATAATTTTGATCTATTAATTTTCACAAAATTAAATAGACGCGAAAACGTTTCACACTTTCATTAAAAAAAAAAAAAATTACTAAATACAATGTATCGTGTTCGCATGGTTGCAAAAGGGTTAATTTTTGGTAGTTAATGGGTTAAATTAAAATTTTTTAGTTGAGTTATTCTTATTTATAAAATTCTTCCAGGTTTTAGTTTGAATACCATTATTTTGAAGTCGTTATTAATTTCGCACAGAAAATGTAGTCATTTGACCTAATGTGCACTGTGAGAAAAAAAAATCATTCAATCAACTAAATCAAATATAATGCATTTAAAAATATTAAATCAAAATCTGTTGTTTATTTGTCAAATAAAATTTGAAATGTAAATATAATTTTAAATAAAAAAAAAGGATATTTTACTTCAGATTTTAAATAATAAATATTTCCACTGTACTATAGATAATCAATAATCTTTAATTTTTACTCTAAAATCTAAATATTTATAGAAAACTAAAAGTTATTAAATATGTAGCTTACAAACATTTTTTTTAATAAAAAATTTATCGAAGTTTTTATTGAAGGGGAATTTTTTAACATTTTTGTAAAGTAAAGTAGGATTTTTGGTAGAAAGTGCTGTGAAGGAAACAATATAATTAAAAATCTTCTTATAAATATTCGTTGAGATTTGTTTTTGTAATTCTTACAAAATTATTTTTATAATGAGATTCATTAAAAATTTTGTTGAAAAAACTTTATAAAAAATTTTAAACAAAGGGAAAATGGAGGCAAAGCCCGGTATAACAAACACTCACTTACTTTATTGTGTAAAGTAAGAGGGCATGTACATATTTTCTTTCAAGTGGCATAAAGGCAGCATGGGTAATAAAAAAGAATATCATTCAGATAAAAAATTAAAATTTTGGACAAATGTAAGAAAAGTGTAACAGTTTAACCTAAATTAGAGCGTAGAGCGTTGCGTTGAATGGCGTCTAGTGTTTACGCCGAAGTGATCTACCTAAATAAGAGCGTAAAATTGTGTCATCAACAGTAATGTTAACTTAACTTTTAAACAAAATTTAACCAATCAAAAATGAAATAGTAAGAAAATCGCTAAATTTTAAATTAAAATCGCTACATTGATATAAAAATAGCTAAAATGGCATTAATTTTCAATAATAACAAAACCCAACGCGCTGTCAATATCGGATTTTTCAATTGTAAGGCGCTGACGCCGCGCTATTTCGGTTTGCCTCATACAATTTGTATGAGCATGAGAATTTTTGACAGCTGCACAACGCTTAGCACGCTGATTTAGGTTTGGCTGTAAGTTATTTTATGATATCTCAAAAGTCATATGCATTAAAACAGAGATAGAAAATAATACATATTATTTAAAATCACCGACCACTGAAAAAAAAAATGTTTCAAATTAGAAATATTAAACGGATTTCTTTGTCAAAGAAACAATTATTTTTGGGTCAGTGAAGTTTTAGATAACATATAATGTAAATGATTTAAGCACTTGGAATGAGGATGCTGTTGATCTTTATGATTTTTGCGGTGAAGAAATTATAATTAACGGTCCACCAGTAGAGTTAAAAGAGCCTAAAATTTAGCACTTAGATGTTATAAACCTGTATTGTATTGTTTAAAACCTATATTTTATGGTATGAGTAAACAAACTGATTACGCTTAATTCATACAATAAATTAAGCAAATTTTTTTATTTAAAAAAATGTTTAGGTATAACTAATTCCTCAGTTCACCGAAAGAGTCTTACAATATGTATAACATTTGTTTAACCGGGCTCCGACTGTATATTTTAAAGGTTTTATACAAGAAGAAAATTATTGGCGAATTGGCAAAAATACTTCTACAAAAAAAATTGTCTACAAAATATTTATAGTTGGAAATTAAAAATTAAAAAATTATGCAACATAATTAGTAAAAAACTTTCGTTTAAATTTACCTTCAAAACGTTTTACTTTCTTTAAAAAAAATATTATATATGAATAAAAATTATATGTACATACGTATGTAGATTGAAAGCCTTCAAAAAAACGAAGATACATACATATGTATATCAGATATTTTTATTGAAAGAAAATTTATTAAAAATTCTCCCTTAAAAAAAGATTATTTATTGCAAATTGCCTGCAAGTAAAAAACTGCTGTCAAAAATTTGTAATAAAAAGAAATTCCAACAAATATGTTTCTTTTAGAGAAAATGAATCGCAAAATGTGTTTTAAAATAATATTTTTGAAAATTGTCTAACAAGGAAATTTAATCAAACATTTTTCTAATTAAACATAACGAAAATCTTATTTCAAAAAATAATTGACTAAATCCTAAATTTGCCCTTAAATATTTAGAACAGCTCTGCATAAGTGCCATAGCTGCACGTTAAGATGTACATTTATTTCTACGTGATTCTTTCCAATATAATCTCTTCTCCTCTTAAGGTTGTTTAATAGTTGACCATATTTGGTGCAACATCAAAAATAAAAAAAAAACTATAATTAAACTGTCTCCACTAATTTTTTACTCTAGCTGGTTAATGTATTTGTCTGTGGCCATGTCATGATAAGTGTTTTATTGCCTGTTGTCAGAAGATATTGTGCACAAGAAATAGGCTGGACTTAGAGATCAAGTTTTGTTTTAACCAAATTTTAAATTTAATTTAATACAGTTTTGCAGTAATTCCTTTTTTAATATTCTCGTAAACATGTGTTATCCTTTTGAGTTTATTAAGAATTTTACTTTAAACTTGTTTGTAAATGCAGAGCAGCATTAATATATGAAGCGGCCAAATTATACATTACAAATTGTGGTTCGTGTATTAGCTAAATGTATTAATTTCGAAATTTTAATGCAGCAGAGACACAACCCACGAAAACATTCGATATTACTGTAGATAACAATCTGTATAATTTTAGATATTGTTGCATCAAGTACATTGGAACTAGAGTTTGTGGATGATTTCTGGCCGAATAATTAAATTCTCTGTCAACAGTTAGTACTAGGCCGAACCAAGTTTTGTTTAAAAATATTTAATCTTAAAACCTTTGTATTTATAATATTTTACGTGATAACCAAAGGTTCCTTTTGATTAAACAATAAAGTGACCTTTAACATTTA
>NDXZ01092348.1:0-14369 GCA_003055125.1 Paykullia maculata | reverse complement strand
TTATTTTGTTGCTAATTAACTTTATTTTTGTACTAAACAAATTATAGTATAGACTTGTTTTAAACACCACGTCCGTTTTTAAAATGACTGATAAATTGTGTGCAAATTCAATACCTCTTTTTTTCTTGCAATTTTTTGTTTTTGTTTTCAGTTTAACGTTTTTTTTTTGTGTTCCTTCTGAATGAGGGAGGTTTATACGCAAGAAAACAAAATAAGTTTTGCTACAAACTATTGACGAGCAGAGCATAAATGTTTGAGGGCTGTAAACAAAAGAAGCCATTGAAATGTTGCTAAAAGAAACGTAGTAAATTAAATAGTAAATTTTAACATTTTAAAACTAAAAACAAAAACAAGGTAAATTTCTCTAAAAGAACTAAATAAATGAATGCATTTAGAGGAGGTTTTGCCGATGAGGGTTGCTTTGTATTTAGGGGGGCTCTTAAGAGAGCTTAAGCTATACTTTAACTGCTTTTATGTTAGAAGAGTGTGTGTTTTTTGTCTTTATTTAATTTAGTTTAAGCAGAAAATAAAAACTATTTAAGCTTAACATTGTTGTCGCAATTAAAAAAAAACATGATGATTTTTCTGCTGCTATACTTAGAAGCTATTTGTTGGAATTTGTGTTAAAAAAGGGTTCCTCTAAATTCTTGTAATTTTAAAGCATTTTATTATTAAAACACAAAAATACCTCTTACATTTTTAATGTGAATTTAATCGTTATTTATTTATTTAGTTAGGGGATATATGAAGAAATTATTGTTGCTTAGAATTAATATAAATCATACGCCATATGTTCCTTGGTAAAATCTAATGTTTCTACTGCTTTTTAGTGTAAACAATTGAATATTTTAAACAGTATATTTACCAACTACAAATCTCTTTATATTGAAAATAGAAACTAGGTTTTGGAAAAACTAAGAAATTTTGTGATTATATTTAGATGTATGTTTTAATTACTTATAAAAAATAAAGACTATTTTTTGGTTTTTATATTTTATTTAATAATTCAACAGTTTGTTTTAAACCGTCATGGTTTTGAATTTTATATTGAAATATTGCTTAAATAAATTGAAATCTATATCAGTCATATGCCTGTGTGAATGAGAATATAAAATTTTTTTTATAAGGAAATAAGAATAATGGTAAAATCATAAAATAAAAACATAAATACAAAAATGTATTTTAAAGTCTTATATAAGTCAGCACTTTTACCAAATTTTTTTTAATTACACAACAATTTCTTTTATTGTAAAAACAATTTTCTAAATAGAATATTTTGTTTAAATGTTTTTTCCATTACGAACTTATCTGTTTTAAGACAATTAATTTTAGTTTTATTCTGGCTCAAGTTCATTTTTAAGTTTTCAAAGAAATTTAATTTTTTATTTGTGATAATTAATGAATAATAATTTGAAAAGTAAATTTTGCCGACACTAGCCGAGTGGAATGCATTTTCGAAACCAGCTACGGTTTTTATTATCAGCACTCTTTGATCGGTGGTTGGTGTTGGATGTAGATATCATATATTGAACTCACAGTTTATTATTATTATTATTATCACATATACAAAATGAAATTTCTTTGAAAATTTAAAAACTGACTTGAGCCAGAATAAATCTAAAATTATTGTCTTAAAACAGATAAGTCCGTAATGGAATAAACATTTAAACAAAAGATTCTAATTAAAATCACCTGGCACGGTGCATAACAATCATAACATGACTGGTCAACGTTCATTTGAACACTGACCAAGCAAAAAATAATGATTAAAACAAAAAAGATTGTTAAAAACAATCAACTGCATTCATGCGATCTAACTGATAGCTAGAACAGGATAAAACTAGTGATGATAAAGAATAATAATATAAAAAGAAGAGTAGGAAAAAGTTGTTGTAGTAAATTTCGTTCTCACCCATCATGTGGTAGGAAATATGAATATAGGCGACAAGCGATCACCCTACCTACATCCAACACTAATCACTGGTCAAATAGTGCTGATGATGATAACCGTAGCTGGTTTCAAAAATGCATTCCACTCGGCTAGTGTCGGCAAAACTTACTTTTCTTATTATTATTTATTTATTATCACATATAAAAAATTAAATTTCTTTGAAAATTTAAAAATGAACTTGAGCCAAAATAATTTTCTAAATATATTTTTCTCTGCTCTTTTATAGAAAATTCTTGGCTCTTATTACCAGATAAAATTTCCCCACAATCTTTATTAATATAGAAATTATAAATAAATCACTAAAAATTGTTTATAATAAATAATAATCATACGCCATTATGAAAGAAAAAATACAAATCATTAGTTTAAACGGTTTTTAAGCAGACAAGTTTAAAACAAAACCTTGGGCAAACATGTCAAAAGTTTTATAATTATCCGAAAATTTCCCACTACGTGTCCTTGTAACAAAATTAGTTGTTATTAGTTCCATCAGTGTTATTTAAGAAAACCTTAGTCACAGCATCATACATTATACAACATAAATCCTTTTGTAACTACAGACACACATGTATTCAAACTCAACACAAATAATAATGTGTATATTTCTATAGCAAAATCTTAAGCTGAGATACTTAAAAGAAAAATCTTTTGTCATTTCTCGATATGTTTTAACCGGGGGGAAAAATATAATGAAAATCCTTTTTACACAATACAAGAATAAACAAATAAAATTTTTTGGATTTTTTTTTTTTGAAACACAAAGCTACCTTTCATTTAGAAGCATATATAATTTTGAAAATGTTCGTTTGGAATTAGGTCAACAGTGGTTTAAATGCTTTTGACTTTTCTGCTTTTGTTCTTTGAGCTCAACACAAAAACTGCAATAGATTAAAGGTTTTAATTTTTTTGCATTCGTGTATTAGACAAAAACCTAAAGCACTATCCCATCCATGCAAAATGAAAAGTCATAAATCATTAAAACAAACAGATTATAAATTAAAGCCTGAAATTTTCTGAAAATGAAATGGTAAAAACAAAAAAAAAAATAAAACATTTTTGGTAGCGTTACATATATTTGACAGATTCTTGCAAAAATAAAAGGTTAAAAGATTTGTAGAACGTTAAAGTAAGTTTAAAGGCTTTTGCTATAAGCTGTAATGGGATTAATATCAAATTTTTGTCAGCAAAAATTAAATTGGAAAATAATATAATCGATTTAATATTTAAGGGATAATCTTTTTATATTTATTTATTAGCTAAATGTTATTTATAACACGAGTTTGTAATCGAAACTCTTAGTTTTGTTTAATTTACTTTTTGGTTAATTTAAAGAAATCAAACAAAATTATTCTGAATTAATATCAATCATACGCCATGTTGTTTAGTTTTCAAGTTTATTTGTTATGTAGACTTTGTAGCAGAAAGTTTGTTTAAAGGATTTAAAAAGGTGTTGACTAAATTCTAATAGTTGCCCTTTTATTACATAATATTAACACTACACCAGAGAGTAAAATGTTATTTATCTAAAATTTTTAGAAAATAATGTTAATTAAAACAATTAAAGCCTTATATGTGCACGCTCTCAGATGCTTAGATTAAATTCTTAAAGTTCTCTAGTGAAAATTGTCTCAGAATTTTCAAATTAATCGCACAACAAGAAACCTCATTCAACATGTAAAAATTAAAAAAAAAGTCTTTATGAAATATTAAACCCAAATAAAATTATTATAATTTATGAAACGCAATTGCGGTCTTTTGAGAATTTCACTTGAAAAGTTTAAGGTTTGTCATTTGTTATAGGGCTTGAATAAAAAAGAAATGTTTTTTTTTTCTTTACGTTTTACTTTTTCTTAAAGCCAATTATAAATATAAATATATAAACTTAAATTGTATAAAAACACCTGTTTACTTTTGCTGTTGTATTCATTGAATTTATAATTTGATTTTATCCACTTTATGATTATTTACCTGCAAGCAAAAGAAAAAAAAGGAGGAAATTTGAGAATTATTTTAATTTATTTTAAGACAAGAAAAAAATTTTTCTTCTACTTTAATTAACATAAAATTAAATACAAAAGGTTTAAAGTCTTATGTCTAAAATAAACAGAAATTTTGTGGAAATATTTATGAAGATAATATTTGAGAAAAGACTTACGGCTGAATTAGTTAACAAATACTTTAGTCTTATTAACTATTAATACTTAAGATTATGTTTATTTAAAACAATTATTAAGGAGAAATTAATTAAATTTCTCTTATTTATTTAAACAATATTTTACAAGACATAAAAAAAAGTGGTAGTTTAATACAAATAAGTGAATTCTTTCTCTTGGTGTTTTATGAATGGTTGTCGTTTCGTTTATTACACCTCAAAATTTAAGATTTAGATTCCAATAATTAAACACTGATTTTAATACATTTTAAAAACAGTAAATATGAAGGCTATGGCACTGCTCAATATAGCTCTATATTCTATTTTTACAAACTGTATACATTTGCCTAAACAAGTTTTATTAAGCTGTTTTGAATTTCTTTAAGGAATATGTTAATGTAGCTGCTACAGATTTAAACAGTCAAATTAAGTCGTTGGAAAGGTATTTTTGTAAGCACGCGAAAGCTTCAGCACAATTCTTAAAATATTTTAAAGTTTAAGAGATACAAACTAAGAAATTTTAAAACCACTTACTCTGGCGTATGATTAATATAAATTTTATTAATTTATTTTCTTAGAAATCCACTGGAAATAAAGTGGCAATATATTTTAGAAATTTGTTAGTTACGTATTTATTTTGATTTATTGATTTAAATTAGCTACATATAAATTACAACTAAGCACTATCCAAATTAACAACAACACAATTATATTAACAAAATACTACAAACAGTATGAAGTAGCCAGATCTGTGTTCAGATACTCTATCAGTTTTATTCTAGATTCATCGACGTTATCAGAGAAGTCAATCTGGTCACACAATTTATTAAAATCTGCACAAATTCTTCGAAGTGGATCAAAATTCACGTAGTTCGATCTATGAAATTTTAGATATAAACGTACATAAAATCTTAACTGTCTGTTAGGAACGTTGTTGCATATTTTACTTAGAAGACACATGGAATTTGTGTTGCCTTTAATAATATTAAGGACAAATACGATATTAAAAACAGTTCTTCGACTTTTTAATGTTGGAAGTCCAATAAGTGCTAAGCGGCTTTTATATGGCGGTAGATTACTGTTTGGGTTCCAACGTAGATTACGAAGACAAAATATCAGATATTGTTTTTGAACAGATTTAAGTTTATTTATATGCACATCATGTTGGGGATCCCAAATTACTGATCCGTATTCAAGTATTGGCCTTACTAACGATGTGAATAAATTGTTCGTGATTTGGCCCATCATTTCAAGAAGCACAAAACACCATTTGCTTTATTAACAGTCATTATAATATGTGAGTTGAAATTAAGTTTTACATCAAAGAGAATTCCAAGATCCAAAAACGAGTCCACTTCATCCAATTTCGAGTTATGTATAAAATGAACATTTAAAGAACTATTAAATATTTGAGTAATAGGAATAGTTAATACATCTGCACAATTTTTAAATATACAACTGGGAATGCCATCAGGACCAGGATTAAAAGAACATTTTACAGATTATAGGCTTTGTAAGACAGTATTAAAATCAAATGATAACATATTCTATATCGTCTGATGATATCCAATTAAAAGATGTTGTAGTAGCAATTTTGTATGGATACGTAGTGATTTCAAAGGTTATTCTAGAAAATGTTGAGGCAAAGAAATCAGCAAAAGAATTAGCATTATCGGCACCTTTAGAATATAAAACACCATTCATTTTCATAGTAGTCGGATACGATGAAATCTTACGTTTGGAATTGACGAAGTTATAAAACAATTTTGGATTCTTTTTGAAGCATAATTTCATTTTGTTAATATACGATGAATAACATTTTTTGTTTTCAAAAATATAACGGCTTTGAGCAAATAAATAAAGACTTCGATCAATTAGGCTTTTACTCTTCAAAAACTTTTTGTAAAGACGGTTCTTTCAGTTTTTTTTAACCAAACTAGAGTACGGGAAACCCAAGGTGAATGGCATGATGTAGTCTTTTTCATCAATGGAGTAGTTGCGGACACACAGGATAAAAGAACTGAGTAAAATCTTTGCAAGACTTGATCGAAATTACTACCATCCAACGTAAAAGTCAGAATTTCAAACCAGTTAATATCAGACAGCAAATCATTTAACAATTGGAAGTTTGTACGTTTAAAACAAGGTAACGTAAATAGTGGTGTAGAAGTGGTGGGAAGTGGTGTAGAAATTACCAATGTTGGATGGTGGCGGTCCTCAGGAGTACATACTGGGTTGGCCCTACACACATCCAATAGGGAGGGCTTGTTTACGAACACAAGATCCAATAAACGCCCGTTGCAATTTTCAACATTATTTATTTGAAAGACACTTAGATCTGACAGTTAAAAAATCTTCTGACCAATCATTAGGTGTAATCGGTATAAGGAAGTCTATATCGTCTGATGATATCCAGGATTGCAGTCGGTATATTAAAATTGCCAAAAACTATCATATAATCAGATGTTTTAAGTTTATCTGCTATGGATTTTATCAACAAGCTATGTTTCTTATAAAACTGAGGATCAGAGCCAGGAGGTATATACGAGCAAGTAATAAATAGCGATATATTTTGAATTTGCGTGGCAACAACAACTATTTCAACGTTAGTAGAATTATCAACTATTATTTGCTCGGCGAGATACAAACACGATACAGCAATTAAAACACCACCACCATGTTTACCAATTCAATCACGTCTAAAAATATGATCTTTTTCACAGAAAATTTCAGAATTATAAGTATTTTCATTAAGTCAAGTTTTCGTTAAAGCAGCAATAAGAAAGTCAAAGCTGTTAAGAAATATATCTGATAATTTTGTGTTTATTCCATTAGCATTTTGGTAGATAATATTAAGGGTGGAGGTTGATATTAGTTTTTTGAAGATTGGTTAGGGGTTGGAATTCGAGTTAAGTTATCATTGCGATAAACAATTTCACGTACCAGAGTATGTTTCGGCCAAAATTGACGTTTACGATCTGCTCAAAATACTCAAGTGGAACAATTATTTTAAGTGAGGCTCTATTTCTAGAGTTGATTTTAAAAATATTGCAATAAGATTCTTAAAATGGTTGCAACATCTTAAAATATATATTGGATTTTAAATGCCCATAATAAAATATTTTTTTTGAACAATGAATGCTAGTTGTCAGTTTCTTTTTTTAATACTTTTTCTTAATGGCCCATGTCCGTCTCAAGCACCTAAGAGCTGCCTATTGCCATGACATTAAACCTTCCCTAATGTTGACAAAATATTGTTTTTACATCATATCACTATGTTATTTCTAATAACAAGTTTATGGTTTGACAACAATTTTGTTCTCTTATAAATATAAATATCAAAATTTGTGATAAATTTTGATTTATGTTAATATTCTAAGCTAACTCTATTCTCAGTTCTGCTTAAGAATATGTCCCATATATTTTAAATTCAAATAAAGAGAGGCGAAGTTGGGAAAATAATACAAAATTTAGGATAAATTTAAATTTTACCAAAACAGTTTACTCTGGCGTATGATTAATATTTATTTAAAGAATTTTAGAAATGTTTAATATTCTCTAGGAAATATGTATAAGAAATGGTTTAACAATATATGTACATATTTAAAGAAAATATTCGCAGCCCAATGAACTAACTGTGTAATCAATTTTATACCATTTTCCAGCTTAAATTTCATTTTGTTTGATAATTTTTCTTTTATCTCTACATTGTTTCTCTTTAATATAATAAACAGTGTATTAAAGTTTGTTATTTTGCTCTACTTTATTTTAAACTTCTATAAAAAAAAAACCTTTACAAAATAAGTTTATATTTGAAATAAAACTTTTATTAGCTTTTTAGCTTTATTGAGGAGTAACAGATAGTTAAAAAGATATAAAAAATCAATAGTTGATTTATGATATTGCTAATAAAGCACAGGAGAATCTATGAAAAGAATTTACAAAAGTTGAAAACAAACTTCTATACATATTTGCGATATGAAAAACCTTAAATGCGTAATTTGTAAAACAAAATTTTTCAGCTTTAATAAGTAATCATTACCTTAAAAAAATTTAAATTTAAACCAAATACTTTGCAATTTTGGTAAGAGAAAACTTTGTTTAAAAATCGCTTAATTTAAATAAATAGTTGAGTATAGTTTTTTTTTTTAATTTTTAACTTTAATTTAATTCTGTTTTTTACTAACATTTAATTGCTTTTGAAATACATGAAATATTTTGTTAAAGCAATGAAAAAAAAACGATTTCAATTAAAACTGTTACAAAAAGGGATTTGAGTACTTGCAACTAAAGACCATAAAAAAACAAACAAACAAAACTGATATAGTTAAAGTTGAGGAGAGCAGGACGAAACCACTAGCAACAAGTGCATAAAGGGTCAGTAGTTGAATGATTTAAAAGCAAGTGTAAAACTGAGTTGCAGAGTTTATTTTTTTTATAAAGGTGTACTTGGTATATTGTATTTAAATTTACTGGTTAAATGAAAACATTTTAAACTTATTGTTTTACCTTTAAATAAAATAAATGTAAATATTGTAAAAGCAACAGTTAATGGTTCTTACAAATGCATAACAACATATGGAGAGTGGAAGATGAAGGATTAAATTTATTCGAAATTTAAAAAAAAAATCAGTTGAAAGTTATTGCAGGTTTTGTGTAAAAAAAATTAAATTTTTAACAATTTGTTTAATTTGTTTTATATTAAAATGAAAAATCTCGTAATAAAGTTTTAAAGGTATTAAAGAATTTTGTTAGTGTTTTTTTTATTTAATATATTTTGTTAGCTTTTATATGATATGTTTAAACTTCAAATAAGCTTTGGGGTTAACAACTTATTTTACATATTAATAACAAAATCTCAAAATAAATATCAATTATACGCCTGGGGGTGAATATAAACATAAAGAAGTATAAATTTAAGCTGCTTGTGGCAAAAAAATCTTGGAATTTATTTCACGGTAAGCTTTCTTTGAACACATTTTTAAATTATTCATAACTTTAGCTGTCTAATAAAGTAATATTTCTTTAAGGTTTTTATGTTTCAGTGATAAACTTCTTTATAAATATTTTTCATACTTTAAAGAGTTGGTGTAAAAAATTCCTAAAAATCTTAATGAAATTTTCGAATTAATTCGAAAATTGCTTTCAAATTTGTTTGATTTTTTATTTTAAAAAAAAAAGTTAAATTAAAAAAATGTCCACGGACTAAATCGACTTCCCTATCTATAAGGATCCCGAATATATATACCCACACCACATGTGTGTATGTGAAGGGTATAAAAAATGTAAATACTTTTTTTGGGTAAAAGCTTACTGTTGCGTATGACTAATATTAATTTGAAGTATTTTTACAAAATACTTACTTATGAACAGAAATAACGTCGGATTAAATATTGAATGAAGAATCTTTTATTTAATCAAATGACCTTAAAAGCCCATTTAAAATATCAAAATAGAAATAAAAGTGATCGATCAAAAGTTGATTTTATAAAATATACTCTGCTTTAAATATTTTTTGTATAGCCTTTGCATCTCATTAATTAATTTGATTGAGCTTTGATAGAGCTTTGATTTGCTTAATTTTTAAGAAAATATTTTGCTTTTCATTTAAATTCTCTTTACACTAAATATTTAAACATTTTGCAGTATCTTTTTACTTCTCTTAAATAAAATTTCATGTACACCAGCTGTATTTATTTGCAGATTTTGTTATAAATAAATTCATTATCATCATGAATATTATTGTTGTTATTGGACTTGGCTGCTAAGAGCACTTAAAGCCTTAAATGAAAAGTTTAAGTAAAAATTCGTCTTAGCAAAGATTTAGTATGTGGCAGATATTGTGTTTGTGTGAGGGGTGGAAATGAACTAAGAAAATAATGTAATGTAATGTAAGGCATAGACAAAAAGATTAAAAGATAATAATATAAGTATAATAGAATAACTATGGCCAATGCAAAAAATAGACAAACGAAAACAAATGTTTATAAAATTTAATTGATTTTTATTAAGTTACATAAACTTGAGTTTAAATACTTAAGGCCTGATACACTTAAATAAATAAAGGCTTAAAAAAACTATAAATATTTTAATAAGAAAATCAAACAGTTAATAGAAATTAAAGGCTTTTACGAAATAGTTTTGGTATTTTAGGAAAATAATAGTTTTGAATATTTTACGCCTGATTTATTAACATTAATTTATATTTCGTTTTACTAATATTAATTATCTCCGAGCCGTTCAGTACCAAACGATACTATACACCAATCAACACATGTTACTAGCTTACACCGACGATATCGACATCATGGGTCGAACATTACGAGCAGTAACTAGCACCTTTGAGAAAGTAGAGAAGGAATCTGCCAAAGTGGGTCTGGCAGTAAACGGAGATAAGACCAAGTTGATGGTATCAACGCACAAGACGTCCAGTAGACTCGGGCAGACAGTGGAAGTTGGAAACTACAACTTTGAGATAGTCAGCGATTTTATCTACCTTGCCATGAACAAAACAAACAACATCAGTTTTGAAATAAAAAGAAGGACTATACTGGCTAACAGATGCTACTTTGGACTAAGTAGGCAGTTTAGAAACAAAGCCACCTCTCGACAGACAAAAATCACTCTTTACAGGACACTGATACTACCCGTGCTGTTATATGGTTCTGAAGCATGGGTACTTGCGAAAGCAGTACTTGGAGTGTTCGAGAGAAAAATTCTTCGTAAAATCTATGGACCAATCTACGTTGACGGAGAATATCGGTGTCGTATGAACCACGAGCTGTATGAGCTATATGCCGAGATTGACATAGTAAGGCGTATTAGATTACAACGATTGCGTTGGCCATGTTATGAGAATGTATGAAGATGCTCCAGCTAGAAAGTCAATTGATTACGAACATGGTGACGGATCACGCAGAAGGGGAAGACTGAAACTTCAATGGAAAGATCAAGTGGAAGAAGACATCTTAAAACTTGGTGTCAGAAATTGGAGAATAAGCGCAGAAGACCGAGGCGCTTGGAAATCTATTCCACGTAAATAGTTTTTAATAAAAATTACAATAAATTTCATAAAAAAATTAATATAATTCATACGCCTTCGAGTTTTAAAATTTAGCAAAGAAAAAGTCTGTAGCAGTAGCAGCTTTTTACTTGTAAATCCTTTAATAAGCAATAAAAATCAAGATCTTTATATAATTGAAAACTACACTGCAGTATTTCATATCATTTATAGATGTAATTTTGTTTATTTCTACATCTAACCTGCTGACCTGAACAAACCATACAATTACTATTTTGTAATATTTTTTTTTGGAAGACTGACAATTCCATATCACTTTTACTTATTCAATTTAAAGCTAATTAAAATGCAGACATGACTTTAGTGCCAAAAATGTTGTAATTTCTTCTTTTTTCGAGTAAGAGATTTGGCTTTTTTGTTACAACAAACATAGAAGAGTAATTATTTTATTTTGTGTATGTTTTTGTTTAAAAATGATAAATTATTATAAAAAGCTTTAGAATGTATTTTGGCAAACTAACTGCCACACACACACACATACATACATACATGCATACAAGTTTATGTAAAACATTTTGTAGAAAATGTAAACATGATTGAAAAAACAAATATACAAATTTCAAGGCTTCTTAGCATTTTAAAGAGAAGAGATATTGTTTTATTAGGAATATGGAAAATGTTGTTTTCATAAAGAATTTCTTTAGAATTTATTCAAATTTGCAATAGTTTTTAAATTATTTGCTTTCTTGTAGAATCAACTCCAAATTAATATTCATCATACGCTTCGTAGTAAAATAAAAAAGAAAATTTAATTTTAAGATTAGAAGTAAGTGTAAAACTGTTTTATTTAATGTTGTTTTTAAATAATAATTAAATGTCTATATTCAATTTTATATTACATACATACATACATATATTGTACAATAATCTTTATGTTTTATGTGTTACCAGATTTAATAAAAATTATCCCTGAAGAAGTTGGGAATTTCCAACGAAACGTCAATAAAACAAAGGATTAAATATTTAATGAAGAATATTTTATTTAATCAAATGACCTTAACGTCGTTAACATTGTAAATTTTATTTGTAAAACCTTCGATGATGGACAGAGCGGCGTGGCTGGAATGTTCTATGATTTTAGTAAAGTTTTTGATCTCATTGATCATGATATTTTGCTACAAAAACTTAAATTTTATGGTATAAATGGGAAGGACTTGCTCTTTTTGGAAAGTTATTTTGCTAATCGGCAACAGTTTGTACAGATTGGTGGTACAAAAATCTCATTAAGTCCAGCTTTATATGGAGGACCCCAGGGTAGCGTTCTTGGGCCGTTATTGTTTACTATTTTTCTTAATGATTTACATAATCTCAATCTAGCTGGCAAAAAATATTTATGTATGCGGACGATATTTGCCTTTTTTTATCCATACAAACACGAAACGGTGGTTAAAGCCTACATGGAATACGATGCAGCGTTAATATGTAAGTTCGCCCGAGGCAGCAAACTTGTTTTAACTGCAAATAAAACTCAGTTACTTAGATTTAGGCCTTGCTACTACGATAATACCTTTTCAATATTTGTTGATGGCAAAGAAGTTCTTGAAACCAGTTCGATAAAATACTTGGGTATAATTCTACAAAACAATCTCGTTTGAAACAAACACTTGCAACTTTTAAGAACTAAAATTAACTCAAACTACTGGCATTTTATATAAATTTAAGAACAAATTTAAAAAGGATACTAAACTTTTCATTTATAATACCTTAACACAGACAAAAAAGTGTTGTAAACACAATTCAACTTTTTGTAAATACAATTAAAAGTTTAATTAAAGCTCAACCAACAATAGAATTTGTAAATACAATAACGACATTTGTAAGTTGATTGTTAACAGTCAAGTCAACAAAATTATTTGCATATTAACAAACCAAATTGTCAAATTTAAAAAAAAACCTTGATTGAGATGGCGCTGCCTGACCTCCTTATTCTTTCAAGAGGTGGCGCTGCTTGACATTTCTAATGTTCCCAAGAGGTGGCACTGTTTGGCCTTTCTACGATGTTATCCTTTTTTCCTCTTTTCCAGAGAGTGGGTTGGTCATGGGGACTTGCTTGATGCTTTGTTTGGAGTGAGCCACTTAATTTTTAAAACTCGAAAGCCATGATATTTTTTTTTGCCTTCACCGGGATTTGAACCTGGGATGCTTGGTTTTGTAGGCAAGGTCTTTAAGCACTACACTATGCCGGCACATGAAAACAACTTTTTGTTTGTTTATTTTGTACTTTTTCAAAATTCCAAAAGCAAATTGTTTTAGATTTTGATATTTTTTTTTTTTAAATACCAACGAAATTTTTCATTGTATTAACAAAAAATTTGTTAAACCATAAATTTAAATTCAACAAAAAATTTTGTTACTTCAATTTGTCGATTTTTTTTTCTTTGTAATTCAAAGGCATTTTAATTATTAAGCAATTTGTTATCGTCATAAGAAAATCAATGAGCCTAAATCGCTGCAACTTATGCAAAACAAAGCTCTAAAGGCTGTATATAATTTTTCAATTACACACTCAACTATTTCCTTATATATTGATAAATATCGATCCGTTTTACCCATTCATGGTATCTACAAAATGCAACTTTTGCTGTATGTCTACAAGTGCTTGCATAGTATTGGACACCACACATCATATATTTTACAAGAAATAATCATGCAATTAATACGAGAAGTAGTGATAACCTTGGAATTGCCTGGTGTAGGCTAGAAAAAACTAAGCAACGCGTAGAATTTATGGGTAGTCGTGAATACAATAACTTGCCTAAAATTTTAAAAAATGAAAATAGAATTTCCGTTTTTAAAAGACTTCTTAAGCAACACATTTTGCATCATATAAATGAGCTTTTAAATTAAAGATCTCGAACGTTCTTTAAATTAAATTTTATTTACTTACATTTATATAAATTTTAATTAACTTTAATAATTGCCAACTCGTCTCAACAATGCCTTTAGGGCGCTGAGACAAACTATTGTAAATTAATTATTTTGTAAATAAAATTTATATAAAATAAATAAAAAACAAGTAAGAGCGCTATATTTGGCTGCGCCAAATCTTATATACCCTTCACTACGTGTATTTACGTAAATAAAAAATTTGTTTTGCCGATATCTCGAAAAAAAACTTTTTTTTCTTATATCTCGAAAAATTTTTATGTTTTATTATACCCTTCACCAGAGGTGACAAGGGTATA
>NDXZ01092335.1:0-12885 GCA_003055125.1 Paykullia maculata | reverse complement strand
CTAACGAATTTTAGCGATCGAGATTTAGCTTTAGCTAAGCGAATTACAGAATACGGCTACAGATGTTTAAGGGAAAAAGAAAAACATTAATGAAACAGTAATTGTTTGTAAGTTTTTTAAAAAAATGTTTGAATCTTTTTTTTTTGGTTTGTTAGAATTCTCATTCAATTTGTTTTTAAAATTCTTACTTAAACATACAATATTTTTGATTTTTGATGATTTGGCATGAGTACCAGTGAATGCAGCATATAGACAACTTAAAACTAATAACAATCTTTAAAATTTAAATTAATTAAATATATTTTATTTATCCTAACAACATTGACAAACAAATAAAAAAATTACATTTAATAAATAAAAGGTTTTGAATTATTTAAGCAAAATGATTTATTAAACCAATGAATCGGCTTCATTAGGTCAATGACTGGTTTTATTTCATCAATGACATAAATGTAAAAAAACATTTTTTACTGATGCAATAAAGGGCTTTATTAGCTGACTTTCAATGACAATTTCATTGATGCAATTTACAAATTTATTGCCAGAATAAAGGGTTTTCTTTGAGTATAGAGCAATAATTTTTTTAATCTAAAGAAAATTGTCAGTTACTTAGTGTCAATCTTTGACAGTCAACATTTTTTTAAATCGTTTTTTTTTTTTAAAAAGATATGTTTTAATTAAGCAAAAAGTAACACTCCCTCTTTATCATTATTGTATCCATACAATTTTAATACACATCATTTTATGCCTGTTTACCATTTAAAATACTTGCAACAGCAATAAAAAAAATTTTAATTTAATCTACATACATATTTAATACATAGTCTAAACTGTCATTTTATTTCTATAGTTGCATTTAATTTATTCCAATTTGATAAGCACCCGCATTTTTAGTTTAAAATGTAAATTTACATGCATCTTTCTAAGCATTACCCATGTACAGTGGGGCTAAATGCGAAAATAATGATAGCAAAAATATATGAATTTTCTAACCTACTAATTTGATTGAAAATTGTGGAAAAGGGACATACAAAACATATTTACACAAATTTTAAACGGCCACGGAAAATCAGGTCAACAATTTGCTAAAAGTTATTTAGAAAATTCCTCCTTGGTCGAGGTAAATAAATAAATAATAGTCAAACCTAAATTAGGACGTTAAGCATTGCGTTAAATGGCGTCTCGTGTAGACGCTGTAGGGGCCTACCTATATAGGAGCGTTAAAGTTGTATAATGAACAATAATGTTAACTAAACTTTTAAATAAAATAGAACTGAATAAAAATGAAATAGTAAGTAAATCGCTAGATTAAAAGTGAAAATAGCTAAAATGGCATTACTTTTGCAACAATTACAAACCATCCGCATCCAACTTCCGTTCCTAACGCGCTATCAATATCGAATTCTCCAATTGCAAAGCGCTGACGCCGCGCTATTTCGGTTTGTTTTAGACAATTTGTATGGGCATGAGCATTTTTGAGAGATAGACAACGCTTAGCGCGTTGATTGTATGACTGTAAGTCTTTATAGCTATTCATGTGTTCTTTAAGGGAACTTAAATATTTATATATTTAAGTCTAATTCTTTTTATTAATTATCGCATATATTAGTTTATGAATATACAATTCTATTACCATTCTCTTAGTAATCGGCCCCATTGTGCTAAAGCTGGGCCAAAGTAAATTGCAATGATTTTATTTAGTTACGTATGTTTATACATACGAATAACTACTTACATACATACATATATCTATTATAAAATATAGTTACATACAAAACTGTTGATTTTATTTAGTTTTTTTTGTTGTTTTGTTTTAAAAGATTTAAAGTGAAATGAAACTGAAAATGATTTTTATTTTAATTTTAATTTAAACATTAAATTTAATTTTTTCCACACACACACATATAGACGACAGCAACAAAAACTCATTTTTCAATATGTGAAAAAAAGAAATTGTATCGTAGTCTATTAAATTGCCATTTTTCTGGGCGTGCAAATGGGTCTGAAAAGTATGTAACAAAAAATTCGAGAAAAATTAACAACAAATTTTCTAACCCGCTGGAAGCAAGTTTTTTTTTTGTTTTTAAAATCACATTACCCTGGAAGAATCTGTTACTTGACTAATTAAAAATTTTAACAAATTGGGAATTTTTAATAAATGTACATTTACTAAAATGCTAAATGCCTTTTATACCTCCCAAAAATTTTAAATACTTGGCAGATTAATAATCATCATATAGTCATCATCATCACTGTCTTATTTTAAAAAATAATAAACTCAACCAAAAATTTCTTAAGCCAGTTCAGTGACTTGTTGCAGAGGGTCTAATGATAACATCGTGTTAAAGAAACATAATCTCTGTTATACAAAGGGTTGGAACTATTACTGGTCCCTGACACTTAGAAATCTGTCACAGGACAAGTCTTATGTCCTGTGACGTATCCCTTTGAGACTAAAAGTTAATTTTCGATAAATTCTTGTTTTACAAAAAAATTTCAAACAAATTTGCTGTATATATTTGATTTTATAATATTTTAAGAGAAACTTATACAATTAGTTTTGATTTTATAATATTTTTTCTTCTAAAAGAATTTTTATTAAATTCTGTTTTAAAATTTTTTTGACTCTACAATTCTCTACAAAAATATTTAAGCCTTTAGGTCTGCATAACAATAATCAATAGCTCAATAATCGATGTAAAAGGTATTTCTTAATAATAACATACTTTTGGCGCTTAGTGTTTTAGGCTAATTCTCTTGTGTCCCCTGTTGTGACTTTCTGGGAATGGCTTGAAATAACAAACAGCGGTGATGGATTTTATTACGTTTTTGTATTTATTCAATTTAAATTTGTTGTTGATGCTGTTTTTTTTTTATTATTTTTGTAGGTTCAAATTCTCACTTTTTTGTTGCTGCTGGTTGGTGGTACATCATCTTCAATGTATCATCATTATGCGTGTCATTTTTGTAAAATTTTATATTGAAAAACTACCATCAGATTATTGCAAATAACCAAATTTTATTTGATATTGTTTGCCTGTATTACGATGCTAGTAGACAATATGTTGTTTAATAGTTTTTTTGTTTTAAATTTATTTGGAAGCTCAATAACAATTTTATTGAATTTTTAATATCATTGACCTTACATTGTGTGTTTGTGTGTGTGTGTGTGTATAAAATAAAATTAATTACATTACAATTTTTTTGTTTTACATTTAATTTAGTTACATTCAATCAATATATACTATAATATTTATATACTTATGTATATATGTTTATATACATAAGTAATTTACATGGTCTAGGTACGTTCTTGTTTACTTTGAGGTCATGGTTTTTATAAATTTAATATCAGCTCTATGTATCTGTTTTTGTGCTTATTTGTAAACATAGAAATTATTTTGCAACTTTATTAGACTTTCGGTTTATTAAATTCCTTTTGTTGTTGTTGTTTAAAATATTTTTGTTTATACAGATAAAGTTAATTAAGCACTTTAACATACTGCAAAAACATATTGTCAATTGAAGTTTTGTATAAATTATAAGGAAATAATTATAGAAGGTTTATTATAAACAAAATAAGTGCTGTTCGCGTAAAAAAATGTTTATTTAAAAAATTGTATATCTTATGTAAATTTTGTTTAATGTATTTTTATCTGTGCCCTTAAATAAGCCAATAAAATAAGATAAGGCAAAATGCTAACGTACATACATACATATGTAGACATTTAATCTACACATAAAAGGCAGTTCAAGTTGTGACAGCCAAACGTAAAGTAAAGTTATGACAATGTAATTTTATTGTTGTAGCTACAGAATTTCATTTCAGAAGTTCAATTTAAAGTCGATGCTTAATATTTATGATTTTTGTTAAAAGTTTTATGCTCACAAAAAAGATTTTCGATTGCAATCCACATATGTATATATATGAGTTTTATTTCATAAAAATTACAGAATTATAATAATAGAAAAGTTACGAATTTTTGCGTAAGTGCGTAAGGTTTGATATTTTTTTTTTTGGAAAAATTACAGGTCCCATCAAAAAATGTTTCAAATAATCTACTGTTGATTAACAAAGTGCAGCTTTAATTATTTTAAGTGTTAAGGCTGCTTACAAACTTTAATATAATATAAACTTCTTCCCTTAATTACGTTTTTATTAAAGTAGAGACAAAAATACTGTCAGTCGTGCTTAATCATTGTTTTCTTATCATTCATTATTTAGTATGTTTAAGACATACATATGTATGTATATACGATATTAACGCGTACAATTTTTTTTACTTAATAATATGCTGTTTTTCTATAACTTTAAAACTGCGTAAATTGTTTTTGTTTATAAATATAAGTCAATAAGTGTCTAGAACTTTGAATGATTCATTAATGTTTACACATACCGTTACCTACAACTAATAATAATTAAAACTTTAATTGTGTCATTAGAATTTTCTACAAAAACCAAATACTTACATACATATATATGAATGTATGTTAAAGCGAGCAACAATATAATACAGTCACAATCAAAGGTGCAAGCCGAAATGTTTTCTTTACTCATACTTTTAGCATTAGGGCTACAGTTTTTCTAGGTACGAAAAAAACATATAAGAAATTTTAAGAAGGTTTTTATTTTAATATATTTTTCATATTTTTATTTTCTATAAGACACTTACAATTTTTTTTAGCTATTCTTTTAATGGGCAATTGTATTGAAGTTCTCTTCATAGAAATAATCCAAAAAAAATTTTCTTCTTTTAATCTTTCGACAAACTTATTTACGCCGCACATAGGGGTATTTTGCCAATCTAGCCGGACATTTGGTCAAAAGTGAAATTTAAGAAATGTAAAAATTTAAGTACGCAGCTCGACAGACAATAAAATTTTGCATCGTTGAGTGAATTTTCAAGATTTTGGCTTGAGATTTGTCGTTTTGGGACACTGTTAAAGTCAAGAAACTTGAGTAAATTGCATGGGTCAATAAGTGATTTTTTACGATTTTAAGAGGTTTACAATATATTTTTTTGTGGCTAAACGAATACAGATTTAACATTGATTTCTTTTTTCTGTAAAAGACTATATTAACAGCTGCATATAATAATTTTTAGAAACATTTTTTTTTTAAATTTTTATCATAAAAAATTCGTTCAAAACAAACAAAACGGTTTTTTGTTCACTTTTTGAGAAAAAAAAACATCAAAAGGTTTTGAAAGTGAGGGCCATCGCGATTCCCAAAATGTTATACATCACGATAAAATATGAAATCTCTACTATTAGAGTAAAAAAAAAACGTTGCGCGTTTTTGCGCCATTTTTTTAATGATTTTTTGAAAATATCACCCTTTTTTCTGTTTTTGTTCATTTTCCATAGAAAAATAAATATTTTGTGGAAATTAGCAAAAAAAATAAAAAAATAAAAAAAAATTACAGAGTCGTTCTATTTGGTGTTGTGGTATCGGGGGATACCTCTCTTTACCCATAAACTTATGCTGACGATAAAAGATGCATTTGCTAAACAAAAGTATAGGAAAACTTAAAAAAAGTTTAAAAAAAGTAGCATTTTTCAGAGGTAGGATTAGTTCTTCTTTGGAAAACTTGTTTTCCCTTGATCCGATTTTTCTTATTTTCAAGCTATTTTAGCCTATGACCATAACACATATTTCTGCCAAGTTTCATTGATCTAGGAGCACTTAATAGCTTTTAAGAAGCAATATAAGCTAAAAAAAAAGTGATGCCCGATTGGCAAAATACCTCTATGTGCGCTGGCGTAGCTACATACATTTCTGTTAAAATGGCTTTTGTAATAAATATCAAAAAAAAAAAAAAAAAATTAACTCTTTAGAAACATTTGTTTAAAAGTTTGAAGTCACCCTACAGTGTTTTATCGTATTTAATGCCGGCAATGATGATATCACAACTATACAAGTATTGTTTGCATTTTGTTGTTATATTTATTGTATGTTTTTTGCTGTAATTGAAAGACGACAAAACAAAAATGGCAACAAATTGTAAATTTCCCCCAATTTTGTTATATTTTGTTGTTTGATTTTAAAAATGTTTAAATAAGCGTAGAAGTAAAACAAAAAACAAACAGCAACAATAAAAATAAAAAATGCATTTACAAACAAATGTTGCAGGGTCTTAAAAGAAATTAAATAAATTATAAATTAATTTTGCAGTTGAATTAAATTTAAACGTTGTTATTAGAAGCTATTGATAAACTCATAAGCTTAGATAATTTAGTGCGCAATTAAAAAAAAAAATAAAAAAATATTAAGAAATTATTGCGTTAAGCTCTTAGGAAAGGGAATAGAAGAAAGTTGAAAATTAATCCAGCTTTCAGTATATACATATATTTTTTTTAAATTTAATAAATATTTTTGTTAAATTTTTTCATGTGCAAAAAAACATCAAATCAAAAAGTGCAGTAAAGAGGTGTTAAGATGCGTATCTTACTTACACTAATTTAATTTTTATGCTGATTAAAGTCAGTAAACAGTCCGTAACGAGTCATTGCAATAAGTTAGAATTATTTTGATTTGGCTAAGGATGTACAAATAACAAAATTATGTCTGCAAAGAAGTTTGTCACTCGTTTCATTATCAGATTGCCTTATAGTAAATTAAACATAGCGACTGTTTTATTAAAAAGGTTTTAAAATATTAAGATATATATTATACATATGTATGTATGTATTAAGGAATATATAACATCTCTATTTTACCTGTCAAAATAATGCAATAAAAAATTAATAAATCTTGCAATGATTGCATTCTTTTACAAAACTATCTCGCAACCACAAAAAGAATACAAAACAAAAAAACAGCAACTTGTTACGACTAGTTAGTAAAAAAAAGCAACAATAAAAGCTATCTCATAATGACTAACTGATAGACATACATACATACATACATACATACATACATATGTACATACTGATATTCCATACATATATAATCACAACGAATTTGTACTTTTCATTTGATTTCAAGCTACTGATAGTGAGAGCCCTCAACACGTTGAATTCTTATTGAGTTAAAAATATTGTTGTACCTACACACATACATATGTTTATGTAAAAGAAAATTAAACAAAAATATAAACAACAACTAAACCTGTCTATGTAGCTTAATTGTATTTTAAAGTGACCGGCGAACACTTTTTCGTTATAATCACAATCAAACCTTTGTAGGCTGTAGACGCGCAAAGACCACAAACCCTAGCGAGTGAAAAAAAAACAAAATTATACATTAAACTAATGTTTAAAACTTAATTTAAAATTTAAATAAATAATAAAAATTTTATGTTTTTTTCTAGAATTATTATTCAAGAACACAAATATAATAAAATATAACAACAACAACAGCTACAACACAGACTTTTTAAATAAATTGCTACTTGTTGATAAAAATTAAATAAATTATTTACCAAAAAAAAAAAAAACAAAAATTTATTTTGTGAGTGTTTACCAGAAAATTATTTAAACGAAGCAACAACAACAATAAAATCAACAGCATAAAAATGAAATTATTTATGGGTGTATTGTTTGCCACCTTGGCTTTGAATGGCGTTTTGTCATTACCAGGTAAGTGGGTTAAACATATTTAATATTACTTACACACAGCAAATACACATAAATTACGTAGTTGCTTGTAAATGGGTTTACACTGCAATATGTTCCACTTGCATTTATTTATACATAATATGAAATGAATACAATTTTTTTTCTGATTTATGGACTTATTCTTATTTTTTCCTTTTATATTGTTAAAGGAAGTAAGTCATCGATTCTTTTATGTTAAAAAATGGGTTAAAATTAATTAACGAAAATATATTGAGTTGCATGACTTTTAAAGTGCATAAACAAATTAAGTTGTTGAAGTTTTTTCGGAGGGGGGGGAATTTATTACAGTTTTTATTTTTGTTGTAGGTATATGAAACTTTTTTGGGGCAAATCAACAGAAATAATGTTATGTAGCCATGTTTTTTTGCAAATTGTTTTTGAAGTATTTCACGTAAAATAAATTTTAAGGTAATGAATAATTTTCGAAAATAATAAACCTTTTTAAGAATGTTTGCTTTCACCCAGTTAAATATAAAAAAACTTAGTTTTTTTTTTAATTCAAACAATATCAAGAAAGGTTTTTTATATATTTTTTTTTTATATGCAAAAGTTTTTGTAAAATCTTTGGTTCTGTGTTGAGGAAAAATTTTTAATTGTTCCTAGTAAATTTTTTTTCTTAAGAAAACATTTTAGATAAATTATTTTTTGTTAGTGGAATAGTTTTAGAAAATTTAACAATAAAGAACATTTTTAAATTATTTTGTACAAATAAAGAATTTTAAAAAGCTCTTTATTAAGAAAATATTTAAAAAATTCTATATTTATAGAACATTTTCGATTTACCTAATCAGAAAACATTACACATATAATTGATTTATTCAAATATTGGGAAAATCTCTATCTTTAACAAAATTATTTTTTTAAGAAAATTATAGAAATTTAAATCTTTAACCCTTATGTGTTGCGTTTTAAAATTATTTTTTTTTTATAGGAGTTAATAACTCTCGTTCTTGAAACTTCCTGAGAGCTCTTAACTTTTGATATTGTATTCTTTTTTACAGCTTATAAAAAATAAATAAATGCAGATAGGTGTAGCTTAGCAACTTTCACGCTGTACGCTGTAACTGTACAACAGGGTATTCGGGTACCTTCATACATTAATAAGAAAAAATTTATAATTTTATAAACTTATTCTTAATTGCTGTTCGTGTGTATGTTTTTTCCATCACTTTAGAACTTTTAGCAAGTTGACAATTGCAACTTAAATTAAAAAAAAAAAATGTCTATCTACGTACATTGTGTAACATATATGTATATTTCAAAATTCGATCACTTCTATCAAATAAGATTTTGTAACTAAACTTAAACTTTTGTAAACACTTAAAAACATACAAAAAACCGTTCCTCAGCTATATTTTTCTGATGTACACTTTTAGTTGTTTTTCCAGTGTACAACTGACCCTGCAGGGGGAATGAGTTGAACCGCAATCTCAAAATATTTTGATACTGTACTTTTAAGGTATATCGCATATATTATATGAAGCGTGCACTTCCACGATATTCGCATATATGCTCATTTTTTGTTATACACTCTTTTATTAATTGTTAACAATTGTAAATAAACAATACACATACGCAACAGCCTGTCAAAGCAATTTTTTAAATTACCAACAATTAAATATAAAAATTTAACTTAAGTTAATATCCATTTCATACAACTAATATCCATTACTACAATCGTTTCACGAGTATTTGAAACTTTTGTTGTTGCAGTGACAAAGTGAATGTTGCACATTCACTTAAAACAACAACTGTAAAAAGAAATTTATAAAGGAAACAATTTATTGGCCTAAATTTTTTTTTTGTTAATTTATTTGTGTTTTTTTTTCTGACTTTTTGTTTTTGATATTAAATTTATATGATTTTTTTTTTGGACATATAAATTGCAAACAATTAAAAGCAAAAATTGTCGCATGCTATAGCAGTCAAACGCAGATGTAGATGCGGATAAAGATGTATGAGTAAAGCACAGTGGGATAAAAAACAAATAATAGTTGAAAATATAAATAAAAAAAAACATTTTAAAAATTAAAGTATTTTAATTATTAAAAAAATTATTAAAAATGAATAGTTTTTGTTTTGTTTTTAAATGTGTAATTAAATCTTGAAAACATAGTATATATTATTACTTAATAATTGACCAAATCATATTTTATAATAAAAAATATAATTAAATCTCTTTTAAAAAAAGTTTAGTCCAACTTTAACACCTTATAACAAAACTTTCTTCAAACGAAAAATAATTATAGCGTTTAAATAAATATTTATTCTAAAATGTAACTTTTTTTATTTAAAAAAAATATTTATAGCCTTTAAATAAATATTCATTTCAAAATTTAATTATTTTTAAATATTTTAAAATATTTACAAGCGCTCTCCCAAGCATTACTTGCACTGTTGTCCCCTTCACTTGTTCACTGCCATCTGAGAACAGTCAAAACACATTTTGTATTGAATTAATTGAGTCATAAAACATTCAACAAATATAAACAGATTTTCCACGAAATCCACATGGTCTGGTCATTTAATATTGTTTTTAAAAACAGAAGACAAAAAATAAAAACAGAAGTAAAAAATTAAAGCAAAATATTATTTTTGGTTTATAGTCATGAAAAGCCATGAGCGAACAAAAATAATTTTATGCATATAAATGTTTCATATTTAAATTAAAAAAAAAAACAACAACACCAAAAGAAAATATTAAAATTTATATTATTATTAAACAAATTATGTATGAAATAAACAATAACAAAAATAAACATCTTTAAAAAATTCCTTAAAAATAGACAAATTTTCAAACTAAATTTTTAAAATAATTTTTTTTTTTAAATATTAAAAAAATGTTCTTGTGATACTAAATTTTGTTATTTATTTTATTTTAAAAGAAAATTTTTAATAAATTTTTTCTCAAAAATATTTTATAATGATTTTATTTTTAAGAATGGCAAAAAAATTTTTTTAGAAGAATTTAGAACTTACTTTTAATAAAAAAAGCTTTTGCGCAAAATTTTCTGTGTATAGAATGATTTTACTTATTTTTTCTGTAAAGAAAATGTTCAATAACTTTTTATAAATAAAATTTTGATTTAAAGAAATTTGTCTAAAAATTTATGATTGATTAAAAAGATATTTCTATTTAAGAGTATTTCTTTTTTATTAAATTTATTAAAATTATTTTTAATTTTATTCTGGCTTGAGTTCAATTTTTAAATTTCTAAGAAATTTAATTTTATGTTTTTATGATATTGAACACTAGCCGAGTGAAATGCATTTTTGAAACCAGCGACAATTACATCATCAACACTACTTGACTCACAGTTTATTTAAAAATAGAGTATGGTAATTGCTTGTCGCCTATATTCATATTTCCTACCACTTGTTGAGTGAGAAGAAAATTTACAAGAATGTATTTACAAGATGGTATTTACATCCAACACTAATACCTATCAAAGAGTGCTGATGATGAAATTTTAGCTGGTTTCGAAAATGCATTCCACTCGGCTAGTGTCGGCAAAAACTTACTTTTCAATTATTATTTATTCATTATCACAAAAACAAAAAATTTAATTTCTTAGAAATTCAAAAATTGAACTCAAGCCAAAATAAAATTAAAAATAATTGTCTTAAAACAAATAAAAGTTCGTCAAAAAAATACATTTGTAAAAAATTCTAGTTTTTTTAAATAAATTTATATTATTTCCCCATATTCAAAAACTATTTTAAAATTTATCAAAGTTTTATAGACAATATATAAAAACTTTGTTTAATAATCCTTCAATAAACTTAAAAATTTATTATGAATATGAGCGATTCAGTTTAGGGATGTTTTCACCATTTTTTTTAAATTAAAAATCTAAATCATATATATTTTATTAAACATCTCCCTCAAACATTTGTTTGTAGAGTTTTTTTTTTTAATTTTCCTGGTAAACACAAATGTTACTGAGAAAATAGTGAACTGCTCTATGGTTAAAATATAAATCATCTCTCTACAGTTTAATTTCAAAAATATTTATATATAATCAATCCCCTTTCTTTTTAAATAAATTTTGTTTACCTTTTTTTGCATTGATTTTGTTCAAAAGCCTTTAAATAAAAAAATAAATAATTCTTGTTTTAACTATAAAATCCTCTTATATACTTTGCAACAATTTGTTGCAAGTTAAGTATTTTTTTTATCATTATTCCTTTACTTCACTACTGTCTGTGTTCGCCAAATTGGATTTGGTTTTATTATTTTTTATTTTATTTTTTTTTAAATTTTTGTCTGTTTCTTTATGTGTGGTATGTTAACTCTACGTTAGATCTTGTAACGTTTTAACATTTTACAAGTGGCTTGTCAAATTCTATTCCCTTTTTTTTCTTTTAACTTTTATTTACGAATATTTTGCTACAAAAAACCTGAAAGTATTTGAATTTATCTACCGCCAGAGATTTAGAGGGTGATTTCGCCTTATATATTCTTAACAAAAAATGTTAAAGTCCTTATCGTTAGTTGTTATTATGTTTTAAGCTTTTTATTGCAAAAATTATTCAGAAAAATAATAAATAAAAATAAATAAATAATAATGATGCTTTTCAATGGAAATGTTTTTGTTGTAATGTTATAGAAAATGTTAAAATATTTTAGATTATTTTTTAAAGAGTGATTCTATTTTTAGCAATAGTTACTAAATATTGGGAAGCATATTTAGTTGTGTATATAATTTGAAATCAGGATTCAGAATAATATCGATTAAAGGTTTTTTCCATTACATGTATTTGTTAACAATGTTTTAAAGAATATTTTCTAAAAATCTCGTTTTATTTTAAAATGTCGATTTATTTTTATTAAAAAAAATTTTTTTTTAATATTTTTCTTTAGCAAATTTTTAATAAAAATTTTTTTTAGAAATTGTAAGATATTTTTTTTAAGATTTGTAATATACATTTTTGAGAATTTTTTTCCACAATTTTTTTTTAAATCTTATAAGATTTTTGATAACATTTTCTTTTATAGACATTTTTCTAAATAATAATAAAATATTTTTTATAGATTTATTTTAATTAAATCTGTTTTATTGCGACTAATTGACAAACTATTTTATAAAGAAATATAAACAGTTAATAATATCTTTAAAAATTTTTCAAAATCATAATTTCCAATTTTTATTTATTTAAATTTTATTTTATTGAAAGTTATTATTTGAAAATTAGTTGAACATTAGTTTATATATATGTTTTTAATTTAGTTCATGTGATTGTTGTCAAGAATATTATGAAAAA
>NDXZ01092328.1:0-11977 GCA_003055125.1 Paykullia maculata | reverse complement strand
GATTTGACAGTTGGATAAATAGCTGATGCTATTGTGACGGAAAAAAAAAACCAAAAATCTTAGTTAACTGCTTTTAACTTTTTATTAATAAAACAATTGCTAGTTATGAGTTGAAATTTGTTTATGTTTTTGTCAACCTCACAAACACAAGTTGTTATCCATAATACCATAATTTCAACTGAAGTATAGTTGAGTTGTAAACCGTAATAGGGGCATAAAAGTAATTAGGCGGCTTTGGAGATCAGCGTGAACGGTTCTGAACTCAGCAAACACTAGAATACTCCTGGGCCTAGGAAAAGAAATAGTCTGAAACCAACGATAGAGTTCATCAGGGGACACTTCCAGGTGAGGATCAGGATCAGGCTAGGATTGTAGGATATGGTCGGATGAGGAGGAATTGAAAACAGTTGAACATATTGCCTGCCACTGCCCGAGACTCCTTAACCATAGAGAAAGATGATTTGATAGACAGTTCCCCGGTGTATTGGAGAATATCATCGGATTCATCATGGGGAGAAATGAAAGGCAGGCAATGAAATCTATCTTTCTTTCACTTTCTATTAGTATCTTACTTCTTTACTCTTTTTTTCCCCCCTCCTTACCTAACCTAAGATAACTTAAATTTGTTATATTTGAATATTCTTTGTAAAAGTTCTTATTCGCCATAAGTGGACGTCTTAGCTTGGTTATGTTAATGGAAGATTAAAAATATACTAAAATGTCATCAGATGACCTTAATTTATAAGGTTGATGAACGTCTTCATTTGTAGGCAAACATTTGCCCTTTACTTTTAATCTGTGAACCATTTTGGATAAACTCTTTTAGAAAAAAAAACTAAATATCAACATTTTTTAATTTCAGATTGATTTTGTCATAAATTTTGACAAAAACAAAAAGCCCATGCAAACATCCGTAGAAACAACTATGTTGGATCGCATAACAAAGTAAGTTTTATTCACTTTATTTGATTTAAACTTGAGGACATTTCTAAATACAAATTATTTTCTACTTTAGAGTGGCAATTTTATTACTTAAACTTGATTCATTTTGTGAAAATGATCTTAATTTACTAAGAGGACCAGAGTCTCTGAAAACTAAACATTTAGAAATGATGGGCTATAAGGTGTTACATATAAACGAACACGACTGGAATTCCAAATATATGAATGTACCTGGTGCTAAACAAAACTATTTGAAATGTCTGCTGCAAATATCTAATTAAAAAGAAATTTAAAAATGTTGTAATTTGTATATAAAACAATTTAAGATTAATTTATATAAACTCTCTCGAAAAGACTTTTATATAATTCAATGTAATAACTATTCCCGACTTTTTTGTGGTTATTTTGAAATTTGGCATCCCTGAACATACATACATAATTACAAAGATACCTTGTCTTCAGGATCTTACGCATTTTTCGGCCTTGAAATATCTCCAATAGCCAACAGCATCCATTTAAAATTGTAATAAGAAATGAAAATGGAGATGGTTCGGGAATAGTCTCTGAAAGCCAATAGTAGAGACCACTAAGAACAGGGAAGGAACTGAGTTGGGAGGCTAGCAAATATGTACTTGAAAGTACCGATTAACAATCGAACTGTCGGCATTCTTAAGCTAAATTGGAATTAAATTAAACAGCCTTCTTACGGTTCTGAAGGGTCCCTACAGGGAGTAATAGAAAATATAAACATAAAACTAATTGGATGTTTTTTGTTGTTTTATTAAAATCACACATTAATTATAGAGTTAAAATTTTCAAAATAAATGCAAACATTTCTTTACAGCAAATTAATCTAAATTTCATGATTCTGTACACCATTCGTAGGCAGTATTGAACATTATCTGCCAGGGACTGGCTTGGGATTTGCAGTTAAAACCGGGCGACAAGTATGGCCACAGGTATGTGGCATAACAACGTTCAGGATGAGGCATTAATGCCAAATGACGGCCATCTTGAGAACAAATACCAGCTATACCCTCTGTACTGCCGTTAGGATTCATGGGATAAACTTCCGTAGGTTTACCATTGTCATCCACATAATGAACGGCCACACATTTTTGTGTTTTGAGATTTTGCACAATTTCTGGGCTACGGAATGAGAAACGTCCCTCACCGTGAGCCACCCAACAGCCCAAAACCGAACCGGCCAATTTACTTAACATCATGGCTTTGCTTTCAGCAATGCGCAATGAAGACCAACGACATTCAAAACGTTCAGATTTATTGTGCAAAAGAGCAACATCCGGTTGATTGATAATCTTTTTATGACTTTCCTCATTGCAAGCTCCCACCCAGCCGATTAAGCTCATTAATTGGCAGCCATTGCAAATTCCCAAGGAGAAGGTATCTTGGCGTTGCCTGAAGGCCTGAAATTGTGGCACCAACAATTCGCTGAACATAATATTGGCAGCCCAACCTTTGGCAGAGCCCAAAGTGTCGGCATAACTGAAACCACCAGGAAAAACCACACCGCGATAACGATCCAAAGTGGTTTGACCTTAAAGAAAAAGAATTTCATTAGAAAACCACTTAAACAATAAAGGAAAAACTATATTCCACTTACCACTTAACAAATCAGACATAGTAACATCATGAACCTCAAAATTGACCTTTAACAAACAAGCCATCATCTCACGATCACTGTTGACACCTTCTTCTCGTAAAACAGCTACGGGAACAGTACATGCGACCCGTTTTAAGACTAGCTCTGAGCTTAAATCTACAGTGCAGTTATATTTAGGACCAGTACGGTATTCCAATGTATTAAACTCCTCAACGGCACAATCGGCATTGGCCTGCAATTTCTCCAATTCAAAACTAATTCGTTCCCATTGTTTGTAAAGGCTTTTGACGGAATTTTTCAAAAGAGTTTTGCCCCTGCAGGCAATATGTATGGTCGAATCTAAACCATAGGATTTACTGGAACCAATCATATGGTTAGGCACATTAGCCTGCGTAAATGTATTTTGAACTTCCTTAACATTATTGGATGCGACTTCCAAAACCCAACCACATTCTTCGGCATAAAGTACTGCCAATTCAGGCATATTCTTGCAAGAATTATCCACATCTTGTAATGAAATTCTTGCCAAGGCACTGGTCAGGTCTAGTTCAAGGCTTGAGAGACCAGCTAAAGCCATTTCCAAAACACACACAAGCAAACCACCTTCACTTATATCATGGCCAGACAAAAGTTTATCATCAGCCAAGAGTTTTTGCGTAACATTAAAGGCTCTTACTAAAATGTCACTCTGCAGAAGATTGGGACATTCATTGCCTTGTTGGCTAAAGGCTTGAGCCAAAGCACTGCCACCTAAACGAAATTTATTTTCAATATTCACCCAAATCAAAGCAGTCTCCAAACCATTTGCTGGACCCTTAAGATCGGGTGTGATTTTTACATTAACATTCGGACAGGGAGCATAAGTAGATATGACTAAAGTGCCGGGAGACTTAATAGTTTTTCCACCAACTTTAGCTGCCATTGAAAGTGAATCTTTGCCACCATCTACTGCTATTCTAAGTTCTTTCATAATTTTACACATTTCTACACAGGCATCGTACATACGAGCACCCTCTCCTGGCAACTTAGCGGCCCACATCCAATTGCCTGAACACTTGATATCAGCCAATTCGGTGATTTTCACAAATACCAAATTGGTTAAAGCCTCAGCCACACTCATGCGAGCCATAGCACCAGCATCTAACAGTCCCTTAATGGGTTGTGTGCCAATCGATGTGGCAATACCCTCTGTGCTGAAATGAGATACAGTGACCAGGCCAAAATCAGCCAAGGGTGTGTGCAAGGGACCAACACACTGTTGTTGCGCTATCAAACCGGTAACACAGCGATCGACTTTGTTTGTCAAATAACGTTTACTACCCACCGACACCAAACTCAAGACACGTTCCAAACTTTTGCCATAATCGAAATTACTTTCGAAATTCAAAGGCAATAGATTAATGTTTAAACGTTCCAACTGATATTCGCGCTTGGGCATTTCTCCCAAAACATATTTCAATTCCAAATCAAAGGGAACAGGACCCATTTCTGTAGGATCTATGCTTCTATTTAAAGCCTTTTCGAAATTAGCTTCACTTTCGACTAAAGTAACACGACCATCTCCCGTTACCACGCCTACAAAACTAATGGGACAACGTTCTCGTTTGCAAATTTTTTCCAATAACTTGCGTTTTTCAGGTTTGCAAAGTATGGCATTGTTTTCCTGATACTCAGCACCCCACAATTCCAATGCATTAATGGTGGGATCACCCAATTGGAATTCTTTGGAGAAAATAATAGCTCCAGCAAAACCTGGCTCCACCAATTCCTTTAAAACATTGCCATTTCCACCGGCGCCCTGTAAAAAAATATAATTTTATTTTTTAATAATTTTTAATAAAATTTTCTTTTACTTGATCATGTATGGCTAATATGGGATTCTGATCGCCCATTTCTATACAGGCTCTAACAACACGATTAAGTTTATTTTCCATTTCGGCATCACCACGTTGTACCGCATTGAAATCTAATGATGAATCATTAGAGCCCTGCACCTCTACTGAACTGGCAGCACCACCACCCACACCGATACGATAAACGGGACCACCAATCTTGGCCAGCAAGTTGCCTGAAACAGAAATTCAATATTTAATTTTAAACAACTCGCTTTTATATAATTTGTAGTTTACCTCGTTTTGGATCAATTTTCTGACGCATGGTAGATTCCATAGTGCCCATACCACCACTAAACATAATGGGCTTAACATATTCATCACGCTCTCCCTGAGCATTGGTTACGCCATATGAATTAACAAAGCCAGTAATAACTGGTTCACCAAATTTATTGCCATAATCGGAGGCGCCATTACTTGCTTCGATAAGAACCTTTAAAGGCTTGGCAAAAGACGAAGGGTACTCGTAGTTGGCATTTTCATAGGGCTGTGGAAAACCTAAAAGAAATATCCAACCAATAGCAACAATTTCTAAGAGCATAATAAATAATTCCAACATGCCTGGTATGTTTAAAGAACCAACACAATAGCCAGCCGTTCCAGCAATTGGTAAGCCACCACGACCCACACCTTGAACATCTCTAGTAAATAAATTTGAAAAAAAATTTATATTGCATCTTCTCTAGATTAAACAAAATTCTTACCTTAAACGACCACCTGTACCCGTGGTAGCACCACTAAAAGGTGCCACAGCTGTAGGCATATTATGAGTTTCTGCAGTGTAAATCAAATCCGAATCAATAGTTTGTAATGACACCAACCCAGGACCATCGAATACTTGAGGTCTAATTGTTATATGTTTAAAACCACGTATGGCACTACTATTATCACTAAATTTTATGGTATTATTCGAATTGGAATTCTTTTGTGTATCCATTATCATGTGTATTAATGACTGAGGCTGTTCCACGCCATCTACAATCATTTTACCACGAAAGAACCAATGTCTGGAATGTTCACTATTACTTTGGGCACAATCAAACAGCTCCACAGTGGTGGGATTACGTTTGAGTACGTTCTTAAAGAGATTTGTATAATAGTCCAAATCCCAGTCACCGAATGCTAGACCAAGTTTAGCATTAACTTTCTCTATAGCTTTGCGTCCCTCCTTTAAAACGGGTACCTTATACCAGGACTCCTGAGATTTAGGCAGTTGTTCGTTGAAACTGTTAACCGGTAAATTATCCTTAGTATAAGGACATTCAGTCATGCGATCACTTAAAATATTTATTAGCTGCTCCACAATCGGCTTCTTACCCGAATAGCCTATGAAATAACGATCAGATGATTCGAGACGTGTTACTTGAGTGAGACCAACATTTTGGCATATATTGACACAGTTGGTAGAAAAGGCGGTGGAAAAGTTAAAACGTGGACCAATTTCAATTAGGAAATATTGTTCCTTTTCGGCAGGTAGAGTGGTTTTTTCAAACAAACTGCTCTCATCGCCTTGGGGATGTTTAAGTAACCATTTCAAAAGGTTCTTAGCTTTTGGCGCAATGGCTGTTGTCGTCTCGACGTGATAACATTTTTCCACCTGAAGTGTTTCAATATTGGGAAAGGCCTAGAAAAAGAGAGTTTTCAACATATAGAAATAAATATTTTTTTTTATAATTTTATTTTAATACTCAAGAAAAAGAAAACCAAATTTTAAAAAAATCTTTGCGAAATAACGTTATTCCAAAAAAACATTTGTTTGAATTTTTTTTATAAAATTCTGTAATCCCGGCTAATAGAAAACAAAATATTTTTTTTTTTTTTAATTAAAGGCGAAATTTCTCAATATGTAAATTGATTTTATAAACATTTTTGAGAGTTTTTTTTATAATTTTTTTTCGAATGTTATAAAAAAAAAAAATGTATTTATTATCGATAAAAAAATATGTATGTTAAAAATTTTGAAACTCGAATAATTTTCGAAATTTCAAACAAAAAATACTGACCCAGCCTAAATAAGTGATTAATTTGCCATGAAATTAATGGCAAAATTAACTAAAAAAATATATTTAAAAAAACGCTTTACCGTATTTGAAACTTGGTTTTTAGTAACTGTTTGGATGAATTGAAAAACCGGGCTTCTTAACAAGTTGGTTTGTTTAATATTAATATTTTTCCAATACATACTTAAAATTCAAGTACTAACACAAATGCTTCTGCTTGTTGTTGGCCACATTATACCGCAGAAATGACACAATTTAAATCTTGTGTGAATTTTGCAACATTCTATTCAAAAAACTATGTTAGAGGTTTGTGAATAACACGATATGTTGCACTATAACTCTATAAAAAAAGAGCTCTTAAGCATAGCAAAATAAAGCCAAAAGTGATCGAGTGAACCGAAATGGCAACAGTTCGGGAAAATTGTTTGACATCTTGTTTCGTCTTCAGTATAAAATTATGACATTTTTGCAGTAAAGCTAATGATTTGCATTCTTTTAAAAAGGTATTGAATCTGTAACTAAAAATCATCTCCAGTGTTGGTATTCCATTCCAGTAATAATAAAGTCACATAAACCTCCAAACACATAACTGACTGCAATTTGTTAAAACAACACTATTTTTGTGATAAGTTATTTTAAAAAAAATACTATGAAGTGATGATGTGACGTAACACATAAGGTTTACTTATTTATTACTTTTTCATTTTTTTTTTATATATATATTTTAATTTTTTTTATGCTCGCTAATCCTTTCTTAATTTTTTATATATTTTATGATTTGATTAAAACAAGTTATTAAAAATTAATAAAATAACATACATATGTACGTATTTATATTTTACAAAAATTATAAAAATCACAAAATTGCTCAGTTTTATTATGCTCCTTTTTTTAACTCTAAAATGTAAACAGTTGGTTAAGTCCATATACAATTTGGATATAACTTGGATAATATCTATCCTATAGTAGATAGAAAATAGTCACTTTCTAGTCACTAGTATCTAACATTAATCATTAATTTGCTGGCAGAGAAATTTTTACAACAAATATACTCACGTTTTTTAATTGTTTTAACACCTTGACACGATGAGCTTCTTCCCAAGCTTCTTTAGAGTAAAAACGTAAAATGGCCATGATTTGTATTAACCCCAACACGCACAAACGTACCAAACCACTGGAAATTTTAAATTAAAATGATTAAAATTATTGAATCACGATCAGCAGTTGAAATGAGACAATAACAACAACAGCCCCACATATGTATGTACATACACTCACACATAATAAAATACGTACAGGTTTTTTTAGAATTGTTGATATTTTTTTAGTTTCCTCTACTAGGGGTTATCACTTGACGAACTGTAGACGCAAATCTACGTTATTACAGGCAACACGATTAAAAGGCTATGGGGGATGGGGCATTAAAGATGTCCAATAATAATCAATCTCCAACTGCACTGTTTCGAAAAAAAAACAAAAAACTATTGATAAGAAAAAAAAAAGAATTTTATTAATTTCCATTGTTTTTGGCAAAACGTATGTTTGTATGTAGTTTTTTCTCTTTTAATTTAACAATATTTCTGATAGATATTTTGTAATAAACTTTAATTTTATTATTTATTTATTTAATACTTTTTTAATTCATACGTACAATTTTGGTTTGTTTACTTACCTTCTTCCTACACGTGTCTACAATAATATTATTCTAGCCGCACATTAATTTTAGTGTTTTAATTTAGTTAATTTAGTTTAATAAAAAAAGTAGTTTTCTTTATTTCACTCTCAATATTTACATTTTTAGTCAATAATTCTCATACAATGTTAATTAGCCGGTTGTAAAAGTGTTGCCGGAGTATAATTTCAGTTAACTTTATAACTTAAAAGTAATTGAAAAAAAATATTAAGTAAAAAATTGTATGAAAAAAATGTGTCAGAATGTCAAACGGGGTTAAGAAGCGCAGGTCTTACAACTTCCGCGATATGTGATTTGAATTTTTAAAGCTCGGACTTTTCAGGGTTTTTCAGTTTAATCCGTTTTTTTATTTATTTATATGTATATATGTATGTATACATATTTATTTTTCTAAAAAAGTGCTTCACGTTTTAAACATGAGTATGTTTTTAACTAGTAAAGGTGCAGCCATTAAATAGGGAACACAAAAAAATCTTACAAAAAGTATACCGACTAAAAAAATAGTAACCAAAGTCAAATACTGTTTGTCACTGCACTATTCAATTTCATTCAGTGTGTGTAAATGCAATAGACATTGAAAAAATTCAAAAAGATCTAAAAATCTAAAAATATTTTGGTTATTTTTATCATAATAACAGGTAATCCAGATTATTATTAGATTATTTGTAATATTTATCAATTAGTAAGTGTGCGAAATTTAAAAAATCCTAATCTAATCAATAATTGTAAGTTTAAAATAAAAATAATGTAACTACTAATCATTATTTAACAAAATTTTAGGTAAAAAAATAATATAAATATTTTATTTAACGATTTTAAAATACGATAAGGAACAAAACTTTTTGAGAAGTGAATAAAGTCTTAGAAGAAAATTTTATGTTAGGTGATTTACAGAATAACGGGTTAAAAAGATATTTTTGCTCTAATTTTGTAAAACGCTACTCTTCAATTAAATATGTATGTATCAATACCAATATTTATATTTTGTAAATCACTGCGTTCATGCAAATGACTGACAGCTGATTCTTATGTTATTGTGAATACAACTGTTTGTAGAAGGGAATTTTATAAAACGCAACGCTAACTTTTTTGTCACTTGAATTATTAACTCCTAGACCTTCCTGGCCCTGGTCTAAATATAAACCTAAAAAAGAATATAACTAAAACAAAATAATTAAACTGTTTGTGTTTATTTTAACACGAATATTTATTAAGATGTAAGTAAACAAATATGCATGTATGTATGTATGTATATGCATTTGTACTATATACTTATGTATGTATGTATGAATGTGTGTAAAAAATTCGTCTTAAAACAAAGAATTTTTCATAGGGCAAAAAAAGAGGCAACAACAGCGGCTCAGTTTGAATTATTAGTAACAGAAATGGAAAATCATCCAGATGTAGCACTTGGATCCTCTTACTTTGGCAGCTCAAAAGTAAAAACTGATAGAGTTTGGGATGCTACAACAAAATTGCTTAATGCAATTGGTCCACCAATAAGAACACCTTCAAAGTGGAGAAAGGTTTGTGGATGTTTATTTTTAAAAACGTCTATGTGTGTAAATGCCAAAAGGTTTTAATCAGACACTCATATTTCTTTTAGGTTTGGACCGACTACAGAGGAAGACAAGAAAAAAAACTTTCAAGTATTCGCCAAACTGTTGCCCCACCATCAGATAATTGCAAATTAGAACAGATTAATAAACAAACAATTGATAGTATCACACCTACTGATGTGGCTGCGACAAATACGACGCATGAACCTTCGCCAGCTGAAGCATCGGTCCCTTCATCAACCAAACATAGCCAGCAGCATAAAATTTCATCATCTCCACCAGCTGTAGGGCCATCAGTACAAGGAGAAAACCAAATGAATGAGTTTGAAACACCAACTAAAAAACACTTAACATCTAAAAAGCAAACTTCCAATATAAAAAAACGTAGACTAGATGCAAAAGACAAAGAAAGAAAAAAAATTATTAAGTTAACAGAAAAACAAACAGAAGAAATGGCAAAATGGACGATAGCTTTGGAGAAGTTAACAGCGGCTATAGAAATACAAACAAAAGTACTTCAAGAAAAATTAAAATAATTAAGTTACATATTTTAATTTATTTTAAGCTTTTTTTTTTTTAACTTGACAAAAACAACAAATTTTATTTTTAAATGCATATACATCCGCACATATGTATATATGTATACATTAATATGTACGTACATTAATATACATATATGTATGTATGTTTGTATTTACCAAGGAATATTTATTAACTTAAAACATTTTTTTGTTTATTGTTATTGGCACTAAGATGATGTGATTATACATGCCAGATATGTAACAATGTAAATATGTAAGTTGGAGTCATATATACTTTGATTAAACTTAATGTCACGGTGATTTATAGAATTACATTTTTAGATGTTTTGTGTTTTCGTTAAGCGAACGAATTTTGCACAAAGAATTTCATACAATAGAGCAATTAAATTAATTTATATTATACTAAAAATATTGCTAAACACTTTTACCATTCTGATTTTTTTAATAATTGAATTGCTATTAAATGAATCGTCTTTTGTACTAATTACATATTAAAAAAAAATAATTTTTCTTATTTAATGATAATATGAATTTAATAAATATAAGAATGTTATATGATTCAAATACAAAATACGATTACGAAAAAGTCAACAAATAAATTATTGCTTTTTTATATTTTTTGTAAAGATACTGCAATCGTTTAAGTGAAATGTATAATTTAGACCATATTTTTGTTCCAAAACTTATTTTCTTCCAAATCGATTGAACTAAATGTTAACATATTACGGCATCGACAGCCATCCAAATTAAAAGAATTCTAATTAGAACTCCTATACCAGTCACACATTTCGAACAAAAATTTAAATTTTCTACTTGCTGGTTTTTTGTTTGTTTTTGGTATTACAGCCAATAATCCCATACCTTAAGGTACCTTTTTAATTTTTTTTTAACAGACAACAGTAACGGAGCAAATATTTGCTTACCCTTCCTAGAATTATGTTTGGGTTAAACTTATTAGAGAAAAATTTTTACAATAAAAACTTGGGTTAGTTTCGAAAAACAAAATTTTCGAAACTAACTTCTAAAAAAAAATTCGGATTCAATTTTACTTCCTATTTGAGTTTAACTTTGTTAAAAATTATTTTAAGTACATTTTTTTAACATTTCTTTAACTTTTTTCTACGTACTTGGTAGATCCGCTTATTTTTATAAAAAAAACTGCGTTTAAAAACTGTTAGTTTTGCCCGATTTTGGTTAATTTTGGAACTGATTGCGGGAATGTTTCCCACAGCCGAACACAAACGTTCTTAAATTGTACGGAATTTTCTTTGTTAGAAATTGAAACATTATTGCGATTTGGTTGTATGTGTGTATATGTAACATTTGGCATAAACAATTGAAGCTGTTTCATTATTTTGTTTATTGAACTTTGACTCAGATAATAGAAATAAAAGCAATCGCCTTTTTCTAGTATCCGTAAAAGTATGTATTTCCTGATAAGTTTTGTTTTAATTGTGTGAGTCAGACCCACACACAAATAACAAGTTAGTAATAACAACAGTAAAGTCTAAGGTGGAAAGTGTTTCAGCGTAAGTCATACCCGCATGCCAACTAAATTTGTTAAGCTTGGTAATTTTTTTAAATTGTTATAAACATATATTTTTTAAACTTTACTCAAATTCAACATTTTGTGTAAACTTCTTTAAATAAAATATATAAAGTTTTATTATTTTTTAAATTATTTATTTTTTAGTTGTGGTAATTGTTCAGCATAAGGTCCGTATG
>NDXZ01092257.1:0-11153 GCA_003055125.1 Paykullia maculata | reverse complement strand
GTATACATAAAAACAAACTATTTAAAGTTAACAAATAGGGAATAATTTAGTATTATTTGGTATTTTTTTTACACATATGTATATTTGAGGGATTCACAAGCTACTTATGATATCATAATGTCAGATGTCCTAAAAATTATAAATGGTTAAGGTACTTTGTTATTGCTTTTTTCATTCGGCTAAGGATAGTTTACGACAGCACAATAAACATAACAATTAGAGTCATATTATTTTAGGACACTTTTAGTATGAAAAGCAACTTAAACCATTTTAAATTTTTAGGACATATGACATTATGATATCATAAGTTAGCTTGTGAATTCCTCAATTGTGTATATAGCAGTTGTGTTATTGAATGAATATTGTTTTCGTTATATTTTCATTTTTGTTATATTTTTGTTATAACTAAACACTTTACTGAATAAAAATAAAAATTTTATTTAAAAAATACATACATAGCATGCATTCATTTATTTATTTAATATTTAAAAAAATTTGTCGGTTTAAAAGGATTTTGGTCGGTTTTAAAGACAAATTTGGTCGTATAGAAAATTTTTGAGTGGCAACGCTGGCGGCAAACCAACTAGCTTTTAAATCAAATAAAGGCTGCACTACAGATGTCTTTCTACATATTGACCACTATATCGCAAAAACGTTATCATCTCGAAACCACACACCTATACTAGGTATAGATTTTGAAAAAGCTTTCGACCGCATTGGTATTCATAAAATATTTAATACATTAAGGAAGTGGGATATTGGTCCAGCTACGATTTCCATCATCAGCACTCCAACACTAATCACCGATCAAAGAGTGCTAATGATGAAAATCGTAGCTGGTTTTGACAATGCATTCCACTCGGCTAGTGTCGGCAAAAGCTTACTTTTCAAAAATTATTATTCATTCATCACCATAATAAAAATTTAAATTTCTAGGAAATTTTAAATGAATAATAAAACCAAAAATAATTGTCTTACAAAACTAAATTTTGTATTTAAACAGAACTTGAAAATAAATATTCTAATATATTTTTTTTGTTTTTTGATATTATTTTCACAAGTTTTTTAATTAAGCTTAAGGTCTGTTTTTATATAAAAAAATAGTTTTTATTTAATATATTTTTTTTCAATATTTCGCCACTCCATCGTCCATTGTGTGGCATCGTCAGGAAATTTTTATAAACTATAATTTTCAAATTGAAATATCAAATTTAAGAACTAATAATAATTTACTGACGATGCCACAACGAAGTGGCGAAATATTAAAAATAAAAATATAATAAATAAAAACTATTTTTTTTTTATATAAAAACAGACCTTAAGCTTGATTGAAAAAATTGTGAAAATAAATATTCTAATTAAAAACTGGGCATAAGATTAATTGCAATTCAGTAAAAATGGCTTTGATGAAAAACAAATTTTTCATTGGAACATATGGAAAATCACCATTATTGAGTTGTAAAGTTTTTAACCGTTGAAACGCAATTGTATATTAATTTTAATTGTATGTACATAAATACATATTTGACTTTGGAGAATTTATTTCATTTATTATTAAGCAATTGTTTTCTTTGAAAACATGTTGCAAATCACTTCATGTGATTAGTCAATTTGCAAAACATTTTAAAGTTTAATAAATTCAGTAAAAATTTGAGAACTTATTCAAAAATGTAGGTGTTTTTTTAAAATAAATTTAATAAAGTGAATCACTAATAAGTATTCAAAATTATTTATGACGAATCGACTTTTTTACATAATTTACTACTTTATGTCAATAATCTATTTAGACTATTGTTTATATAAAAAAAATATTTTAACTTATTTTTTAACAAGTTTTTAAAATTTTAGCCAAACATTAAATTTTTTTTTTTAAATTTGGAAAAACATTTTTACTTTTTTTCTTACTAGGTATATTTAATTTAGTAGAATTAATAAAGAAACAAAAAAAAAACAATAAGAAAGCAAAACCAACTTACTTGGGGGGTTAAACAGGAGAATGCAAGCAAGTGGGTTGATTATATTTCTCTTTGAAAGTTGAATTGACTTAATCACTTTGATGTTTGTATTGTTACATTTTAAAGTTATTGATTTATTTTGTTTATTCAATATTGTTGTCTTAACTTGGGGTGTTTTTGCTTCTTGACTTTATCCCTTTGTTCTTAAACTAGACGGGCAGCTCTAAGACCTAGTCTAAGAAGGGATTTTGTCATGCATGCCGCTGAGCCAAAGACGATGCTGATGAATTGGCTGTAGTCACCATGCCGCCACCAATACTTCCACCAGCTGACGGGGAGGGTGAGGAAGATTTACTACTGTGACGACCACCGCCGGCGCCACCATGACTAGTGGTAGTCGAAACTGAAGCTGCCGATGCTATAGAAGCTGAAGATTTAGGACGATTAGGCGGCGGTGGTGGTGGAGCACGACGCATACGCTGCTGTAGAATACGCGGTAGCTGGGGATGAGATTTTTGCGGCGCTGGTGCTAATGGTGGCATACCCTGACTACTTTGGTTATGATTATGGTGATGTTGCCGTTTTTGCTGATGCAACTGTTGCTGATGCTGGTGTTTTGTAATGGAGGAATTATTTGAAGAGGAACCCGAAGTATTAGAAGTCGAGGTGGAGGAGGCATGTGAAGTGGTTGAACCTCTTTTTGGTGGTATCATTTGTTGCTGCTGCTGCTGTTGGGCCGTTAAAGTTATTTGCGGCATTAATTTGGTGCCACTAACCGGCTGATGATTTGAATATGACTCATCCTCCGGCTCGGAAGTTAAGGAGTTTGTTTCGGAAGGTGTGGGCGAGGGTGAAGGCGGTGACAGAGCCTCTTGTTCTTGCAGATAAACACGAAATCCCTGAATAGATTCATTTAAAGCCCACAATTGAGACAATAGCGACAGATCAAGTTGCCTCAGACCATACATTTCTCGTCTCAAAATTGCTAATTGGGTGTCTAATTTGGAGGTAGTACTAGAATTGGATGTACTATCACTATCAGTGCGTGACTGGTGATGATGCTGTAGCTGGTGATGATTGTTATGAGTGTTGTTGTTGCTGCTGTAATTTGAATGGTTATTGTTGGTAGGAGTGTGCTGTTGTGAGGACTGTTGGTATAAATGATGCTGGCCACTATGCGTTGAAGAGGCTCGACTGTGTAAACTTTCTCGGTCGCTCAAGGATTCCTGTGTGGACGAAAGACTGCCATGTCGGTATGAGTTCGAACCAACGCCCCCACCACCTCGATTTCTTTGGGCAGCCGCCGATGAAGAAGTAGAGGCACCCAAAAATAAATCAGGATCTAAATAGTGATGATGACCATGATTTAGGGGAGAAGCTGTAGTAGGTTGTTGTATAGCAACACTTAAACTTTTTGGCAAAGGCGGTAAGCCAGGCAGTGTAAGTTTTTGTTCATCCTCCATTTTTTCCTGCCGGGTTTTTTCTAATTCACACTAGTATTCTTCGTTTTCTTTTACAAGTTTTTTTCGGAAAATATCTTTCACACACACAAACTATTTTATGCGCGTTCTTTCCTTCTCTTTCGCTCTTAAGCAAATCTGTTGGTTCAACTAAAGTTAAAATAAATATAAAAAGACAAGACAAAATAAGTTATTCTTTCCTTTTTGCTAGTTCTACTTACATTTTTTTTTTAGTACTTCCGTTGTTGCAATAAAAACTTTAATAATCAATATTTTTTTTTATAAGTATGTATTTGAAAAAAATTTCTTTAATATATATCTCTTTTATTTTATAGACTATGCTTTATGTTCAAATGATTTCTCTAATGCACATTAAATTTCCAAGCTTGCCGACACATTGGGCACTGTTTATTGAGGGGTTGCAAATTGAGCCATTTAACTATGCAGTGCATGTGAAAACAATGTGAACATACGCCCCATACTAGGGGACAATCATCACCAGGCAGTGCACACTCTGGGCAAGTTGACTCAAATGACATACGGCAAATGCCACAATTTTCATCGTTTGCTATCCAACGCCATGATGCAACTCCCATCCAGGATTTAATCTTCACTTTCATTTTGACCACATTTATTTTTTAAGGTTATTTGCATGTACAGAACAGCAAGTTTAAAAAAAAATAGAAAAAAAAGTTGGTTGTCTACAGACAAATCACAGAGCACGAATGTTTTTTTTGTTTCAAGTTACAATTTGTGTGTATCTGAGAATAAGTTCTTATTTTGTAATTTAAATCTTTTTCGAAAGCACTAAATTTTATGAAAAAATTTTTGCTTATTTTGCACTTCTTCGCTAATGCTACTTTTCGTAATGTATTTCGGTTTTCGGCAAATTTCTGTGTCACTATTAAAATAGGTCGCCATAAAACTAAAATGAAAGAAAAGATAAGTTGCCATACCAGGCGTCTTTAAACAGTGATGTCAACAACTTTATATACCAAAAAACGGTTGAAAAGCTGCCATATTCAAATAAGGGGATAAAAATCCCGTGAGTTGAATGTGGCTGAATTATATAAAATATGTATTTATAAATAATTTTAGCAGCAATTATTAATTTAAAAACTATAAAATATTTGACGATTAAAAAATTAGCATTTATATATTTAATAAACATTTTGTAGGGGTTTTTAGGGTTTTTGGGGGCACAAAATTCTGCTTTGAGTAGCTACAGTCTAAAAAATTGTGTTTTCATGTGCTTATGCAAGAGAAAAACATTTGAGTAAATTTGTTGTTATTTTCAAGTATATGTACTTTTCCTTGCTCGAATAAAGTTTCAAATATATATTTTTATGTCGAATAGCTTATTATAACTTTTCATATATAATAAAATTAGAATCTGAATTTACACAACTGCATACTTTAAGTACTCTTGAATATTATCAACACCTTTGCTTAAATTATTAATGCTAGTGTACAAAGACTTTCATATTAAAAAAAAAACACCGAATTTATATATATAGCATAGAAAAAAGCAATACCCTGTTTTTAATATGTGTAGCGAAAAACTCAGTTAAATGGCATCACTTTAAAATACAATGTTGTATTTTAAAGTACAATTCGCCTTGGTACAATTTTGAAAAATTAATCATATGTAATTAAGGTGGTATTAGAAGCCCAGCCGATTATATTTGTATAACGCGATTTGATTTAGAAGTTGATAATCACGGCTTAGCTGATGACAAAGCTTTCTGTTAAACTTTATAAAAAAATTATAACTAACAACTTTTTATTTGCTATATGACAATACTGTACATCCGATGCACGATGTACAGTATTTTGTATGCCTCAGATCTAAGACATTTTGTAACCAAGTTTTTGCTCTGACAACATTTTGATATAACTTTTACCTAAATGTGTAAACATTTAAACAACTTGTAAGACTGCCAATAATTATTTCGACATTTTTGTTCTCTATATGTCCAAATTGTAAAAAAGTAACTGCATGTGTAACTGCACAGCTAATTTCTATTCTAGACTCTTTGTAGCATTTCAAGTTGCCCAAATGGTTATGACAGATAGCAACTAGCAAAAAAGTGAAATAAGTCCTTTATAAAACATATAGTAACAAAAATAAAATGTTATTAATGCACTAACAATAGAGAGGTTTTAAACAAATAAATTGAATTTTTACGATGGTACTGTCGTGTTCATTATAATCGAGTAGCCGACTACGCGATGACGATTGTAGCGAATAGCATTTGTGGTAGTGGAGTTGTGAAGCCGTAGTCGTCCATGTGATTACAGTATATTCACAACAAACACTAATAAAGTGCAAAAAAAAAATTAACCAACGCAACTTCCTTTAGCCAGGCGAATTAATATAAGGTGATTGCAATTCGCCAGGTGAAAGGCGAATTCATATAAGGTTATTGCAATTCGCCAGCTGATCATTTTTTGCTCAATGGCAAGGCGAATTCAGTTTTTAATGCTTTTGTCAAAATGTGTTTACTTTTCTTTGTTTTGTTAACAAAAAATTGCTTTTATTTTCGAAAAATTAAAAATTACGGAAAAAAACATTTAAATTACATTTCTGTGTACACAATATAGCAAAAATGTATTTGTTTGTTAATAATTTTCACATAGAAATTTTTAACAAAGGCGTTAAAAAAACGCCAGTTGTTTTTGTGTTGTTGTATTTGTTGTAGTATTGCAATCACCTTATATGGATTCGCCTTGGCCAGGTGATTATTTTTTGCTCTATAGCAAGGCGAATTTTGACAAAGGCGCTAAAAACACGCCAGTTGTTTTTGTATTGTTGTATTTGTTGTAGTCGCCTTGGTTGGTTGTAGTATTGCAATCAACTTATATGAATTCGCGTTGTTCCTTTAGTTTGCACCCCATTAAAAAACAATGGAATAATTTAAAAAATTTATTTTTGTGCAGGCAACAAAAAAAGAAGGCATTAAAAAACGTGATTGTCCACAATATTATTATATACCTACATATGTATGTATGTATGTGCATGCATATTTCTTCGTCGTAAGCATTAATAAAAAATCTTGTATGTACATACGTAACGATCATATCCTTCAAATATGTAAGTAAGACGTAAAAAACCTGACTAAGGGTTAAGTTTAATTAAGATTTATTTATTTATACAAACACCATACATATACAACATTTGTACCTACATACTATACCTATATAAGGTTGTATAAAAACAGCCAAATCCTTTTTCGAGTGATACCTTATTTACAGGGTTTTTTTTTTGTATATTTCATACCCTTCACCACAGGTAGCAAGGGTATACCATATGTATGTACATACCTATGTATATAATATGTCATTCCGTTTATAATTCCAAATTTTTAAGTTTTAGGATTTTAAGCAATTAATACCTTTTGCATTTCGTATCAAAAATTTTAAGATGTTTTTTTATTTGCTATGAGGGTTTTTAAAATGTTCTTTAAAAAAAGGTTCCGCATTGAATGTTTGTATTAAATACAAAAGCTTTTTTTTTCAAATGAAAACAATTTTAAAGCAAATTAAAAATACAAGACAACAACAACATGAATTTTGTTTTTGCAAAAATCCTTTGACAATGTCAAAATTATTGGTGATAGGTAGCTATTTTTGGTAATCAAAACAAAATCATCAACTGCAAGTTGTGTTAATTAAATCCATTATGGCTAAACAGTTGTCAGCTTAAAGATAAAACATACATACCTACATATGTACATATGTATGTATGCACCTAAATATCTATGACGGAACTAAAAGGCAGCTGACCTTTTAAATTCACCTTAAATGTAAGGGTAATAATGTCTCAATTTTGATTTAAAAAAAGGAAGTTTGTTCCACCTTGTTTCTAAAAGTGCATACCATGGTATAACTACACTAGTTATACCATGGTGCATACCTATAAAAACTTTACATGGTATGAAAACGTCTGCAAATGGTTGCATGTAAACTGTTCAAATAAATACATGAAAATCCTCACGCATTAAGTGACAATTACAAAAATAAAACATGTTCAGATAGTTAATATTATTTGAACCACAAGTTTTATGTTTTAAGCATAAGAGACGAAAGCATCTTAAAATGATGATGTACATATGTATGTCTGTATGTATGTGCATTGTATCAGGTGACCAGATTTCAAGATGGTACTAAATTAAACGAACTAATTGCTGGGGCATATAGAATCCCTCATACGTTATCCGTCGCTATTTTTAACTGACATCAACGTGACAACAGAAAAAAAGCTGACACAATAAATACTTTGTAAACGGACGCACAACACAAAAAACTAAAGTAAAAAGTCAGCTGATAATTATCAAACTACTTTGCGTACGTTAAAAGTTGCCCAACTTTAGTACTTTGCCTTGAAGGTGACGTACCGAATGGGACAGAGTTAATAAGAAAGCATGTATTTCGACTTAGGTGTCAGTTAAAAATGACGACAGATAACGTATGACGGATTTTATGTGCCCCAACCTTTAAACTATTTTATTAACACCGCAGAGTGAGTCATTATTTATGGGGGTTCAATCTTACCTTGGACATATTAATTTTTTTTATATTATTTTTATATTGCATTAAATTGATGTATCTTTTGTATTTTATATATCAATGAGTGTAGTACAAAAGTTTAATTAATGTATTGGCTCGTGTAGCAGAAAATTTAGCCTATGGAGATTTAAATTCAATATAGGATCTGCCCAACTTCGTGAGAAAATAATTTTTTTTAAATTTACAGAAACTGGAAACATACATAATGCAGGACTATGCCCAGATTGTTTAAAGTAAACTTCATAATGAAAGGAAAACATATTTGAAGTTTTGTACGGACAGTTTCATAATTATTTTTAGAAATATGCAGGTATGTATGTATATGAATTGTGAGTAACTTTTTGCTAAAATTTATGCACGCTCAAGAGTAAAAATAAATTACTTATAGACATAAGTAATAAAAAGGTACCAAACAAACAAACCTACTTAGTAAAAAGTAAATAAACAAAATAATTGTTTTATATTGAAAACAAGAACAAACAAAATCACGCATAAACTTTACTGAAACTGATTATATATTTGGTCACCTTAATTAACTGTTGTTAATAACATTTAGTTAATTCATTGTTGTTGCTGTTGCTGCTGCCGGTTTCAACAACAACCAACTTCCGAGCATTGTTGTCATTTTTTCACATCATATTTCAGTACAACAATGTCTGCTAAACTTATAACACGCGATCTTTTGCTCTCATGATTAGTTCGTTGGACGTACAAAGGTGTCGGTACGATACGGTTGTTTATTATTATAATTTTTAGAAATGTTTGTTATTGAATGAAAGCTACTAATAAACTTAAAGCGATCGATCAAACGTTTTTATGTGATTTAAAGTTTAACTAAAGTCAAAAATAAAATAGTGATGAAGTGTTTTTTTGCTTTAATTATGTAGGTACATACATATGTATGTACATGTATTAAGCAAATTAAATAAAAAAGTTTTAAAAAATATAAATTCATGGAAGTGGAAAATTATAAATCAATAAATAATAAAAAATTAAAAACAAACAAAAATAATAAGAGCTTATAAATTCAAAGTGGGTTAAAAATTATATCTTAAAAAATTCTATGAAAAAATGTTATTGAAAAAAAGTTAAAGAAAAACAATCACTTGTTGCGCATCAAGGTGATCATGCGTTGTTCGTCATTCTTTAGAAGTGTTACCATTAATTTTTTTAAAATCTTAAAATTTTACTAAAAAGAAAAATTTTATTTTTGTTGAAAATTTAGATTTTTCTTTAATAAAGAATATATATGTAAATGTAACACAAATAAAGCCCTTTTTGGCTTAACATAATTTTTTACTACCGCAGCTTGAGGGAATTTCTGATAATTTGATGTCAGTACCGGGTTTGTACGACATTAGGGGGCTGAGGAAAGTTGATTTCAACAGAAAGATGGACATAGATAAATCGACTTTCCTATCCAGAATATAGGTATATACTTTATGGGGTCGCAAATGAATATTCTAGAAATTACAAATGGAATGACAAACTTATACCTATGTAGGTATATCTTGTCAACCTTCTCAACTGTGGTGAATGGTATACAAATATAACAAAAATTCTTCAGGATACTGCCAGTTATAAAATTTTAAGTTTAGTTCTAATAGAAATAGGTAGATACCTAGGTACAAATCTTTAAAAGTTTCTCTAAATGTTTACCTAATTAAGAAAATCTTTTTAAACTACATACATATGTAGTTGGTATGTACATATGTTTCTAGTTACATATGTATGTATGTATGTACATGTGTATACCTATATGTATGTATATGCTTACAAAACTACAACAACAAGTGACAAAAGTAACCTTTTAAATACATCAATCGATAGTGAGTTCACAGGGGAACAATTTTGTTCAAAGGTTTTATAACATGAAAATATATTAAAATAATGTAAGTATGTATCCATATGAAACGCACTTAATACGATCAAATAACCATTCTGGCAACGCTGTGTGTTTCTTCGTTTTTAACGCAATAAGAACAACAACAAAAGGTGTTTAAAAATATAAAAGGAGTTTGTTTAGATGTTGTTTACATTGAAAACAAAACAACAATTTTGCGAATAAAAAATCAAAATAACCTAAATTATGAAAGTACGTACTTCGTATATGTACAATGTATGTATGTATTTACATATACATACATACATATTTAGGTTTGCTTGAGGGCATGTGTAGAATTTAAATATACCCTGCAGGAAATGTCAAGAGTGAAACTGTAATGACTTACTATTGACACAGTCAACAGTACTAGTGACAATCAATGCTATTTGCTATAGACATTTAACATGTGCGTGTCATTGAAAATTCACTACTATTGATTAGGTAGTTCTTTTGGGACCATATGTAGACATTGGAACCAGTGATTCACTAGTACATTTTAGTCTACACTTTTGGTACTTTTTACTTGCAAAATAAAAAGTATTGACGCTTTGCTGACAATATCACCAAAAAGTCACCATGATAGTCGACAAAAGTGGTGACTTGGAGACACTTGACCCCACCCAGGCTTTCTGCAGGGTATGTATATATTGACACATTGATTTAAAGCTTTTTAATAAGAATATTTTTATTATGCTTAACAGCGCCAATCAAGGCAAAGATTATTAATCATTTTTGGTGAATGTCCCAAAAATTATTCCTTAATGCAAAAAATAAAATTTTTAAGTTACTTTATTTGGAAATATATGTCCAAAACCACTTAAGGCCATAATGCTTCAATTTTGAAAACTTGAATTACACTTTACCAAGTTTTTTATATATTTTTGGAATATAACTACACATGTATGCACATACATATGTACATATGTACAAACGGTTTTACAAGCAATTGTATAAAAAAACAAGTAAGAGCGCTATACTCGGCTATACCGAATCTTATATACACTTCACTACGTGTATCTATGCATGTGTGTATATTAGTAATTTTTTTTCAAAACACACAAAAAAAATAAATTTTGTGTAAAAAAAAATTTTTTTTTGCTTTATTTTCCCAAAAAGACGGTCGTCTTATATCTCAGCCGGTTATTGATGGATCTTGCTAGTTTTCAATACCGATTTTCTCGAAAGTATTTCCAAAAATTTGATACCACAAACAACCCTGGGTGACCTATGGGAGCTACGTAAATTTGATTTCAACATACACACGGACAGACGGATATGGCTAAA
>NDXZ01092255.1:0-12782 GCA_003055125.1 Paykullia maculata | reverse complement strand
ACCCTTAACACATGTGTGTGTGTGAAGGGTATAATAAGCTGTAGTTATTTTTTTGCTAATATCCAATGATTAAAAAAGCTTTTCCCTAAATATTTCATATTATAAATGTTCATTTACTTCCGGATTTGTATATATGGTTTCAAACTAAAATGTTGCATTAAAATTATTTTGGTTTAAAAGTATTTTTATGTACATAGATATTTTATATAGAAAACCTCATGAAAATTATACAACATTTTACTCCAAAAGATACAAAAAAGAATTTTTAACCACATTTTACATTTCAAAATTATATTTGCATTCGTATGCACAACAACATCATAATCATCATCACCAACAGCAGCAAGCAATATTTATAGGCACAAAAAAAAACCGAAATTCGAAGGAAAAATTTAAAGTTTCTACAAAAATTGAACACATTGATTATTTCAGTACGTTATGTTTCATTTTTAGAATTTCACGAATACAATGCCCAGATGCTGAAACACATTAGCAAATGTGTGTGTGTGTGTGTGTGTATGTATGTTGTACACACACAGAAAGAGAAATGAATATGGAAATAAAATGCGTAAAGGTAGATATAAATTGATGAATATGAAATGGGTGGCTGGGTGATTCGCCATCCAGCACTAGACCTGTATAGCAAAATGCGTAAGTATAAATGCAAACAAATACATTTGACCGAGGCCGCCGACAACAGCAATAAACAACAGCAAAAATAACATGTAGGAAAGAGAGGAAAACGTCAATGGCATACGCACAAATGAAATGTAATACATAAAAGTTGTTCGAGCAGAGAAAAGAAAAACACTGGCAAAATATCGCTCTACATACGACAGCGAAGAAGTGCGTGCATCTTTGGAACATGTAACATAATTTATTACTTCAGACATACATTAGTATAAACATTTCTTTTAGTCAAAAGATTTTTTTAGAAAAATTAAGAAATTTCAAAATAAAAAATCAAGATTTTTGTTAAAAATAATTATACTCCAACACTTTTTGGTTACTCAAATTGTATAAGAGCGAGCTCTGGCGTTATCATTTATATTGTAACGTCAATTCGGACTTTTTTGTTAACATTTTTAATGTATGAATTTTGCCATTTCAAGCCGCCGATCTTAAAAAGTGAGAATATTTTTTGTTTATATGTAGTTTTAAAGCTCAGCTCAGATTTTTAATTAAATTAATAAAAAAAATATAACAAACATTAAAAGTTCTGTAACCAAATTGCCTTTTTGTTATGGTAAAAAGATCAGTAACTCAGTTTAAAGTTTCTCTCTTACTCTCTTTTCCACAGAAAGAAGGTTTTCTTACACACATATGTGATAATGTTTTCCTTTATGAAAAACTCACTAGATGTCCTCTGTTTTTCTTAATTATACAACAAATTCAAGTTATTTATTGGATAATGTATGTTCATACACTTGGCTCTGAAAAATCGAAATGTGAATGTGATATATGATGGAAACATCAAATACAAAAGTCTGTGCATACATACATGTGTCACGACCCACTTTGTAGTATTGAACTCAATTTGTATGTTCGTCCATGTAACTACCAACTTGCCATTGTATTTTGTTGTAGATATTAAGCAAACACAACAACAACAACAGCAATAATAACAACTATTTGCAGGCAAAAGTGTAGGAGCTGTTATGTTTCAAGTAGTGACTAAATAAAAGCAGGAGAGAGAGAGAGAGCGTAAATAATAAAATTTCATTTATTACGTGTGTATGGGTGTGTGTGTGTGAGAATGCATGCAATATTGGGTTAAATGTAGCAGCCATTTGGGGGTTTAAGTGTATGTGTTGCAAGTACAACTAACATGATTTGTTTTTTTTTCTTCCTGTTGTTGTTGTTTTGTTGCGAAAAATATCAACTTTTATTTTTTGCTCGCAGCGTTATTTTTCGTTATTTTTACGTTTTGCATAACCACTGTTTTTCCAGCATTCGTACATACATATGTACATATGTACGTACGTACATACGTATGTAGATGTATGCATGTATGTGTACTATGTAAATTATGCAACGATGCGCAACGATTTTTGTATTGAATTTTGAACGTTCGATTGGGTTTTTATATCATCATACCAACCAGGCCATGAAGAATTGAACAAACCAGAATGCGAAAATGTGCAAAAAAAAATTAGTAACGAACTCAATAACGACTCCCTCTCCACTCCTAGTGCAACAATCCATTTTCATATGTACGCCTTCTTCCCACAAAAATTGTTAGAAAAAAGGAACTTAAAAATAGATGTTTTTTCGTATGCTTATGTAGCGAAGTATACGTATGTATTAATGTTTGAGATGAAGTATTTTATGTGTGAGAATGTTGCTGGTGCCATCGTTGGTTTGTTTATTATTTCATTTTTATTTCTGGGTTCTCGTGTTTCTTATTTTTTTTCTGTTGCATTCAAATAATGTTTTGAACTATTGAATAAGTTTTGTTGCTACTGCAGCTACCGCTCTACAATAATGGATATGTATGTATTAACATATTTATTTATGCGTGTGCGTAGTGATCTTAATGCGTGTGAGTATATTGTGTGCATTACATGAATTTTTATTTCCTTTAATGTTTTTGTTTGATTGTGGTTTAGTTGCATTAGTGGGCTAATTTATATGTTACATAAAATTGATGTTAAGGAGTGCCTTTTAAAAAAAGTGTACAACTTGAATTTGAATATGTATAAGAAAGGAGAGTGCTGTACCTTTTACCGTGATGGCCTTTGTAATGTATCCATGCCACTTCCAATAGAAAGCATCTTTTATTAAAGTTGAAAAATGTACAAAGTTGTCTTGTTCACATTTTCTAACCCTGTTTTTAATTTTATTTAAACCACCTTTTTTAATTGCAAACTTAGAGTAAAACCCTAACCATTTAGATTTGATTTGGCAAATGCTTTTTGTGCCCATTGTTGCTTTGCTAAGTTTTAAATGTAAATGTGTGTATTAAACTTAAGTTTAGGGTCCTTAAAAGTCGTTAATGCCAACAATACATTCAAAATAATTTTTTCGTCAATTTCTTGTTAACATATATAAAAAAAATACATATGTATAAACATATATGTATATCCTTTTTTTTGGGTACTACAATTCATAACTATACAACAAGGACACTATGACAACCATCATAATACATTCTGCAGGTTTTGTTTATATATGAATTTAATACTTTGTTTAACATTTTTTTTTATTACTGTTGTTGTTATTTTTCGCTCCCTTTTTACATACATATTTATTTGCATTTCATTCTCATATGCATACATACATATGTACGTGATAGGTCCTTGTTTTGTGCCCGTATGTACATATTTGTATGAATCGTTGTTTTTATTTTATATTTCGTTGCTGTTGCAGCAGTCTCTTGTTTTTGTGTATAAATATTTAATTATAATTTGAATGTATTTTTTCGCGGAGGCATGAATGGCTGGTTGTCGTGGCATATGATTGCAACATTCTGAACACGAAAATATGCAAAGAGATTGGAAATAACTCGATTGAAAAAAAAACATTTTGTGGTATTTGAAACGGCGGTTGGGGGAAAATTGCAAATATAAGCGGTGGTTGATATGGCTGAAACTGGTTTCGGGGATTTTATATAAAAAGATTTTGTTCTATTTCGTAAATAAAGTTTTAAATATTTTTGACAAAAATCGTAATAGTTTTACTAGTGGCAGTGCTAAACTAGTAACTTGTCTAAGGCACAAGCTATTTATTGGCAATTGAAGTCTTATAACTGGATTTTGGTTTAAGTAAACTTCTTGAACTGTGAGGAAAGTATGATATTGCTTTTTGCACTTATTTTACTTAATGCGATTTAGACATATCCATCCGTCTTTAAATTCTGTGTGTGTGAGTCTACACAACAAAATAATACTCTATAAGACAATTTTAAAGCCTATCTGGACTTATGGAATTCAGTTATGGGGAATAGCAGCGTACTTTAACATTGATATTATTCAGAAATATCAGTCTAAAACTTTAAGATATTATAACAAGAGCGCCTTGGTTTGTTAGAAATAACAATATTCATCATGACCTTGACATTTCCAAAGTTAACGAAGAAATAAGGAAATATAGCATGAGATACTTGAATAGACTTAGCAACCACGAGAATACTCTAGCTATAGCTCTTTTAGATGACAGTGACGAAGTAAGACGGCAAAAAAGACTGCATGTGCTAGATCTTCCATTTCTAGTCTAAACTAAAGTCACCTTAGAAAAATATGACTTACAACAATAATTTAAGATAATATAATAATAATTTTGTAGATACAAGAAAATACATATGTACATATGTATATCTTTGGTTAAGTTCGCTGGAATTTAACGTTTCTGTAATATATTTAATATTTATAAGATTTGCTTATTATTTGAATGTTAATAGATTGCAAATCAATGTAAATGAAGAAAAAAAAATCTGTAAGACAGACCAAAAAAAATGGATTTGATATTAAAAATGACTTAATTTAAAAAAATTCCGACTATCAGGCAAGACTTAGAACACAAAAACAACACGTTTTCAAGTCTGACGATAATGAATAAAACAAGAATCCCTCTGACATTCGAAGCTTGAGTTTCAATTGTATAACAGTTTATTATATGTTTAATTCCAATATTTCACTACATAATTGTGTAACATCTCTAGGATTTTTTTTTTTTATAAAAACTCTTGATTTTCTGCCTAAAACAATTTCTCATTTGCATTTTAAAAAGCAGTATCTAATGGAAAAAATCAAATTAATTAGTATTCCTTTTGAACTTCAAGCTTTTTTGTTTTTCCAACGTTTTTATTAACATTTTTGTTACTGACCCACTGCCTAAAAACTTTACTTGTGTGTTTTCCTTTAATTCCATATTTCTTTATATATGTATGTACCTGGCCCTTTGTGTTGTTGCAGATCTTGCTTTTTTTGTTTGCCTCAACAAAACTTTTTTAGCAAACATACGCATTCGCATAGAAGACTACAAGACTAGAAAAAAGAGTTTGTCTGCTCCAAAAGAGGCCTATATTTTAGATTGAGCTTTTGATATTTAAAAATTCTTCTTCCTTTCTTTAGTTTGCTGTTTCTCTTTTGTTTTTTTTTTTTGTTCATTTGTTCTTCTATATTTCATTACGTGTTTTTTCTCTTTTAACATTTCTACATTTGTAGTTTAGACAATTTCCTATTTTCTATACACACGTGCATCATTCAAATTGTAGCAACAACTATAACAACATTATAAAATTATCAAACAAATACGCACTTTTTTCGTTGTTCCTCTCACAAGAAATGAGAAAAATGTGTGTTAAAATACAGAATAACGCCAAACCTTAGACTGTAGTCATCATAAACAACATGGCATATACATTTTGTATAGCAATGTACACAAAAACATGCATTTAAAAATACAATTGTTTTTTTTTTGTGTATGTGAGAGTAAAAATCGACTATATTAGTGTTAACATAGGAGCCCCATAGTTTATGTTATTCTATTGCGTGTACGTTTGCAGAAGGGGTTAAACAAATACATAGTTTAAAAAAATATTTAACGCTAATTTTAATATTATTTTTTAAAACATTCGATGTGTGCTATTTATCTGCACACAACTTTATCCATCCGTTCATGGATACGCATAGAAATGATTTAAACCAACTTTGGTCTACAACTAGAATTTTTTGCAGTTTATTTGTGCTCTACAGCTCCTATAAAACGTCTACGTAAATGTGAATGCGTGTGTGTGTACTAAAGTGTGCGTTTGTGTTTCTCGTATTTATATGAATGTGAAATACATACATGCTGACGATATCACTTGCAGATTTTATTTGTTCATATGTTGGTAAATAGAAAACTTTAACGTTAACGTTTCTGCGTTCATTATTGTCATTGACCACTATTAACCGTCACTACCACTACCAGAAGTAGAAGCATTATTTTTCCTCCTTCTTTTCCTATTCCTATGATTTTACCACATATCTTTTGCGACTGCTGTGACGATTCGTTTTGTTCGCAAGACCCACAAAATATGGTTATGTAAAAGTATATTTTTCTTTAGGGAGTTTGTTTTTTTTTTTAATTTTTCCTCGTAAGTATATATTTTTTAATGCCTAATATACTCATGGTTTTTACCTTTTTTAGATGTTTCTTCTATTTCATGTTCAATTTATTTTCGTGGCTTAGTGGCATTGGGGACTTTTTAATAACGTTACAAAAAATCACAAATCTAATGAATGTTGCACAATTAAAAAAGATCCTCCATGGCTCTTTAAGTGCTTAATGGGTTTTAAAAGTCAGAACAAAGTAGCTGGATGAATTAACATACATATGTATATGTATGTATGTATATTTCTTTAATTTTTTTTAATTCAACAAACAATTGTATTTTTGCTGACGAGCTTGCCGGTTTTTGATAATCGGAAAAACCAAAAATAAGGCAACACGGAAAATGTCCTTAAAAAGTCCCAACTTATTAATTATTGGAAATATTTTTGTATCTCTAATCAGTTGCATTAGTTGTGTCTTCTCTTTCTTTTATTTTGTGTGCTTCGTAAATGATTCTTAGAGTCCCGAAATAGTTCTTGTCACTCATAAAACATTTTGTCCGCGCATTTTCGACATAGTTGTTTAGGTTCGGGAGAATTTAAGAGTATGTTCTACGCGATTTACATTATTTGATAGCGTCATTTACCAGAACAAGCGAAACCAGAAGTATGTTTAAACAATTGACGTACAAAGGTCGAAAATTTGCAATAAAGTCTCTTTTATTTAAAAATTTTTAATAAATTCTGCAAGTATTTAAATTCAATAAATTCTTCCTGAAATCAATGTATTTTTCTTTCGTTTGTTTTGTGTTCTTAGTTTTTTTTTAATTTTTCTTTTTGTTGCACGTTTTTTTATGTATGATAAATTTACAACAAAATGGTGTGGTTTGTTTAACTACATCACTACAGATATTGCAAACATGTTTAAATTAAATAGCTACAACACATTTTTTAACTCGTTCATGGTATTTTTTTATAAATAATAATAAATAAAAAATAATATGAATAAAATTTAATATAAAAAAATATTTGCGAAAATATACGCTAAAAATGATGATGGCAAATAAAAAAGAGGCGAAGGATTCAGTGTGAAAAAACCAATACCAAAGGGAAACATAGTAGTGCGAAAAATAATGGGGGGGAAAAAAGAAAGGCAAAAAAAATTATCCATATCTATATGTTAACAATTTTATTAACAATATAGGAGCAAGTTAGACAGGGGGACAAAGAAAATGTGTGACAATTTTAAAATTAAAATCGTTGCCATAAAATTTCGATAAAATACCTTTAATCATTATAATCGTAAGGACATATGTATGAATGAAATAAACAATGGCCCCAACAAAAACTTAACGCGCTAAAATAGATGATGATTGAGCATTAGGTTTTAGTTATTGTGTCAGTTGTGTTTCGTAAGTATGAATATGCCGCTTAAAGTTAATATGTATGTATATGCCATAGAGTCCCTTTTGAAATTAGAAAGTCATGTAATAGATGCTGAATTAATTCCCTAAGTTTTTACTAACTCTCTTACGAACTGGAAGCTTCCTTTCTTACTCTATTTAAAAGTTATTTATGAAGTTCAAATCTGTATACTAAACGCATAAAGAACATTTAAACTTTTAAATTTTTTCTTTAAACAATATTTTGCAGGCTTAAAAAAGGATTTTAAATTATTAAAAAATTATTGTTTGAATTCTTTATAGTTACACTGTGTTTGGAAAAATGTTGTTGACTCTAAATGGGTGTCTACTGCATAAAAATGGTCTGCTGCATAATCTTTTGACACAGACAATTAAAAAATATAAACAAAAATATTTTTACAAAATAAACCATAAAAGATATTTATATTCTTTACGTTTTTTATAAAAAAAAGAACAAAAAAACAACTTTGGGCGTTTTCCCTACAGGCAACTTTATATGTTTTTGTTAGTTAAGTTTTAACAAATATATTTTTTATTCTACCAAAAATTCCTTAAACAAGTTAATTTTGAAATATTTTTGCTTAAAGCTAAGTAAAACTTAACTTTTTCCAATACTTTTAATATTTAGAATTTAAATCTATTTTTTATTTTTTTCTTTCTTGTTGGTAATTTAGTTTATTTCTTTTCCCTCTTAAATGTTGCAACATGAAAGTTAATTATTTTCTTTTTACTCTTTATCTTGGCTTTTAAAATGCTTTTTCTTTTGTATTTTGCTTTTAACGAAACTCTTTAGCTCCCAGATTTTGTTTCCTGTTTCTTTTAATTTCTATTAAGGCCCACCATGTTAATCTATTTAACTCAATCTTTTCAAAAATAGTCCTGTATATAAACGCATCCTCTACTTGTAACATTGTTTTTTTTTCTTTTTTCATCTACAAATTTCGTTTCTTTTCTCTTCAAACAGTTTCTTCTAGTTGTAGTGATGCATTTGGCTGGCCACAAAGAAAATGATATGTTCCAATTGTACGTAGGTACATACACACGTACTATGTACATATGTATCCGTCTATTCGTCTAACAAAATAAAGTTACGATTTGCTTTGAAAACTATCTCTACGAAAAAATAAGTCCATTATTATCATTTACAAATTCTTTTACACATACAAAGAGCCAAACAGTTCTGACGATTGTTTCTGAAATTGAAAAGATTTTCAAACACCAAAAGTTTATTTCTTCTTTTCGTTTATATAACTAAAGGGTGACTTAGGCGTATTAAATGTCTGACTTACTGTCTGCCCTTTAAAAAGTAACAAGTTTAAGTCTTTCGCCAAAATAAGCTGCAGCGGCGGCTCATTATTGCAGTTTTAGTACCAGAGTTGATATTCTAATCGAAACGAGCAGTAAGAGGGCTTGTTGCATATAAATGTTTTTAGGGTTAAAAAGTTCTATTACTTGTGGACATTTTTGAATTAGAAAAATTTCACACTAAATTAGTTCTAAACAGGGCGACTACAAACTTTTCGAAAGAAAAAAGAAACGGGAAATAGCTTTTTGAAAAATTTTACTTTATAAGAAGTTTTTTTATAAATTAAATTGAAAAATTTTAAATTTGCAACCACAAAAACTACTGGGTCCTTATTATATTCGTAAATTGATATTTGTTCAAATGCGTCTGTATGCGTATATGAATTTAAAGTTGTGCAATTTTATTTGAAAGTACATATGTAAGTAGTTTCATTGTAGTTATATGGATGTTGCTGATGTGGCTAGAATGCCTTGGTTTTAGTGTTTTGTACTTATTGTTGGGTCCTTTAAGTTTCCGTTTTCTTAATGCGAATTACGTGGGAAGGTTGAAAAGATTTAATTATGCTTTGCAGTATATCAATCGATTTTTCTACGAACGTAGACATACAACTTTACATATGGATGGCTAGAGAAAAAATCTAATGAAGTCATTTTCAAATGTTTTTTTTAATAAGATAAATGCTTTGCGCGCTGTGTGGCATGTGGTTTCGTCTGCAACATAAGTGGCTTGCTATTGAGACAAAAAAATTATTATGTCGTTGAACCGCTAGTCATTGACATCATCGTTTTGACCATCATTATTGTCTTATATCTTAAGGACCAATGTAATGTAATAAAGTTTCGACAATTACTCGAGCCATTTTGCAATTCTGCATCAAAAAAAAAATTACAAACGTTACTCGTGCTCGAGTCTGTTGTTGATAAATTTCCAGACTAACTCTTAACAACCCAGCTCTGTCAGCTGTACCAGCAATTTTAAGTTAAATTTAATTTTAATTTTTATATAAAAAATCACAATGTTTTTCTATGATATGCAAATACCTTTAATTTGCCAAAACTGAGCCATAGTGCTTGTGAGATTTAAATGCGAATATTTTTAAAGATAGTAAACATTTTTTTGACAATTTTCCAAAACGAAAAAAATATCAACCCGAGAGCCATTTTCTCGAATCCACAAATACCATTTATTGATTCTCATTTAGTTTAAATGTTAATTATTAAGGTTTGTCAATTTAGCATGTGGCTCTGTTCACAAGTAAGGGCTTGTAAGGTAAATTAACTTTTAACTGAATATTTAATACTATTATTTAGTGACTGTTTGAAAAGAAATACAAGTGATATGGCATCTGCCCGCAACTTTGCCTGCATGGCTATCAGGATAAAAAGCATTCCATCTACTGTTTACCTAATCGTGTTATAAATTTTGTGTAAAACTGCTTTTTCAAAAATGAGCTACAACAAAAAAAAAACCCTAAATCAGGATGCATAGATTTTTTAATATATTTTAAGGTTTATTTATCGACACTATAAACTTTTATTTATTTAAATTTCTTTAATCCCAAGAAATTTAATTTTCATTAAATTAACATTTTCTGTTTCTACATTTAAATCTTTATCTTACTTGCAAGTTGCAACTTTTAAATCTTCTTCAATAATTTAACTTTAACTTCTAAAAGTCATGTACCTCTTCCTTCATTTATTTGCACTTTATACTATTTTTCTAACTAAAACTAATTCATTAAAATAAATTTAAATGAATTTCTAAAATTCTAGGTCATGTTTTATTATATTTTTTGTTCAGTTGTTGGTTTTTCTTTTGTGGTATATTTGAGAAAATAATAAAGTTTTTCTAAATTATATTTAAACTTGACCTTCATTTATATATTTAAAGCCACATACACACACACAGACACTTACAAAGGAATAAGTGTTAAATATATAAAACTCATACTTCGAGACGACCAGACAAAAGGTTTTTATATGTTGGCAATGCAAACACCCAAAGTAGAGCAAAAGTTTTATATGTACATACTGGATATTATAGCAGACATAAAAGTTGGACTTTAAAATATTTTCTCCATATGAACACATATTTAAGACTCTTATAATAGCAAACACACACACACACACTCACTTAAATTTATATAGAAATATGAATACAAAAGAACTTTTATGAACATGTCCTTAGTCAGGACATGTGAGATTTTATATGTGCATGTACATTTACACAATTTTTTGTCAGATAGGAGTTTGAAAGCATATGTATGTTTGCATATACTTTAAATTAATATTAAAATACACTTAAAGAAAAAGTTCAAATTGGTAATTAACTTGCCTAAAATAATATTTTTTTAATAGCAAACAACCTATGGTGAGAATGGCACATACAACCCCTCACCTCTTAGAGTAGCACAATAGCAACAAATATTTTATTGAAGTTTTTTAAATAAATATTTTTAGTGAATTATGGGATATTTTTAATTTTTTTATTAAACTGTCGTTTTTTTTTTTTGTAAAATTTAAGTTTTTTCCCTGTACATTTTGTAATTTTTTCCTAAAATTGTTTTTTTTAAATATCGAAAATTAAAAATATCCAATTTAAAACTAAAATTTCTTTCAGTATATCTTATAAGTAAAAACAACATTAATTAGTTTTACCAAAATCATAATTTAAATGTATAAACTTTTTAACTAGATTTTTTTAAGGGTTTTTAAAATTAATAAAAATACTTAAACGCATAACCAGACAGACAAAGGAACACGTACAAAAAAGTGTAAACAAAACATTAGGCAGCACTTGCATATAAACACATACATACATACATACACTACCCATAAAAACAATTTTCTATCTCTGGTAACCCCAAAGGTATAGAAACATCTCTTTTTGTTTGTATATTTTGTTATTGTATGTGGGGGGGTAAGTGTATGTGTAAAATTAAGCAAGGATGTTTTCAAACCTGTATAATTGTATTGCCGTTGTTTGCAAAGTTTTTACTTATAAATTTCGTACTGGAAAGAAGAAGAGAGGCAAAGAGAGAAAACAAACTCTTGTGCTTTTTAAAATAGATTTTTTTTGTATTTAAATAAAGGTGAAAGCCAAAAACAGCATGAACATTTAGTTCTATTGGGTAAATGGTCCTGTACCAAAAGATTTAATAATGTGTTTTTAAAACTCGTATTAATATCTTTACATATTATATTTCAAATGGTACCTAGAAATGTTTCTTGTTCTTTGAAAACATGCTAAAGTTCAGTGAACTTCAAATGAATGTATATAAAATATGTGGGTGTGTATCCTTTGAGGTTAAACAAAATGTGTCAAGGTTATTAAAATAATATTATGATTTTTAATTTTCTCTTTATAAAGAATTGGTGTTAAAAAGGTTAGCTTTAAAGGAAAACAAAGTCAAAAAGAAAAAAAGTAACAAAGTTGAAATACTTAATTAAGTTTACAAGTTCAATGTTGTTATGTATGTAGTAAGAGATATGTAATGAAATAAGGATATTAAAGGAAAGTTAAATTTTCAACATAATGATTCTTTAGTTGCCGTATGGCACCGACCCAATAAACTATAATTCCAACACAATTCTTTAACTAATTTTCAATAGCTCTTATTATAGTATATAAATTGTAAAAAAAGTCTATATTGTAACTGTATCTGATTATCTGTACCAGCAATAATCTGTTTTGTGGCTATTAATGCGTCATTCCGATTAAATCCAAGCAACACAGATTGGTCGTAACAACGTCAGTACGTACCGTCATACCGACCACGCTACGACTCAAATTTAAACCATTTTGGGGAATAGGAATCCTGTACTTTGCCGACCGCCACTTTTACGACCAACAGTATACCAATAACGACCAGAGAAATGAAATGGTATTTTCTTTCCATTTAGTTACTAATTTTATTATATTTATACCCTTCACCAGAGGTGACAAGGGTAAATATTAGTTTGTCATTCCGTTTGTAACTCCTACAATATTCATTTGCGACCCCATAAAGTATATATA